>CM022476.1:27949211-27989649 GCA_011952105.1 Coreoperca whiteheadi
CTCAGACGTGACGGGTCAATACTACTCAGGCTTCAAACAGACTACAAACGGGAACCCGAACACTTCTGATGCCAAAATCTTGTCCCTTGCCGACAGATTCTGCATTCCCATGCAGATGTCTGTTGATGGAAATCAGAATATAGCAAGCAGGAATGCGTTGAAGGATCTCTCAGAATCCACGCATCAGGCGCGACGCTCATGCGCTCGGGACCAAAGCTCCCGTTCACAAGCCACGCTTCTCAGTCCGTGAGACGTGATTGGTTGACGGCGACGCAGATAGCAACCGTCTACCTAGATCTATATCAGAGATATCGGAAAAAAAAGGAAAGGTGGAGCTGAGAGGGAAAGGCCCTTAAGCCAGATGAAGAGAGAAAGGTTTAGAGCCAAGGACAGTGAAAGCACTGAAAATCCATTTATTATGTTGCCCGTCCTCAGTCCAAAGAATTTTAATTCAGTACCACCCAAAACAAAACAGTAACATAACAGTATATATTAAGGTATATTCGCTTTTCTTAAGAATTCAATATAAATGCTTCTGAAAGGGTGAATTACTGGTATACAACTGCATGGCAGCTATTAGCCTACTGTACTCTTGACTGGATTACTAGGACATATTTCACATAGTACACAGGTATGTTAATAACATTTTTTTGTGCAAAACTGCAATGATAAAAATAATAAAAACAGCAGTATGTCTTGCATTTGCAAAACCTTCAGCCACTGACAGTGCATTTGTCAAAGGAGGCATGCAGGCCTGAACACATGCCCATCAGAGAGTACAGGAACATGAGAGAAGCAGGGTCCATAGAGCAAGTGCAGAAACCTGTTTCCTCAGAGCCAGCAAAGCAGACATCCGTACCCTTCTGAGTGATCAGCAAATGTCAGTTCACCAAGACCAGGTCAGAAAGAGGAGGCACGTCATGAAACGTGTGATTGATGGAGTTCAAGTTATTTGTAATGCTCTTTGACCCATTATAGTCTTTTTAAAGTAGTTTGTTTTACAAAAAAAACAATTTTCTCATGCATTTTGGAACTTGTGGTTTTAATTTCTACTTTAAAGCAGCATCAGCTTTAGCATTTTTATGATAACCATCTATAAAAATGACAATGTGAAAACAACGTGACACCGTGAAAAGGGGCCGCTCTTAGCGCTGAACCTGCAGAGAAATAATGCCTGAATCTGCAGCTTCACTCCGCTTTATGGAGCTTTATAATGAGTTTCAGCTCATTGATTAGCACAACTTTTCGGTGAAAAAGGTTGTAAAAGCTGACTGTTCCCTACCTGCTCAGCAGATAGACACAGATAGTAACTATCTGGTGAACATAGTGGAGTATTTATCAGCTAGAGAGCTCGATATTTCCCTCAGGAGTTGGTGACAGAGTGGACAGAGAGTGAATATTGGTGAATATTGGACTTACATTTGCCAGGTGGACTCAGACATGACTCCAAAAAATGACAACGTTGCTCCGTAACTGCTGGATCTTTAAATCTAACAAGTTCTCCATATCAACGTAAAAGGTGATATGTCACAACTTGTTTCTGCTTCCCCCAAAGTGGCCAAAAAAAGAAAGCTGCGCTGATCATTATTTTTATACCAACAATGGATTAAAGATAAAACTTTCTCTGTGTGCTGTATTTTGCATAAATGTCCATAGAGGAAGTAAAAGAAAAAAATAGTTTTCATCCTTTTTATTCCCGCATATCAAACATTATGCACCCCTTTTTTGTTGCGTTGCGTTGTTTTGGTTTTAGGCCTATGTCCTTTTTGTGCAGCAAACGCAGTTCCTCACAAGGAGCCGAATTGTCATCTTCAGACCACACACTGCTACATCGCTGATGGGTATTGTTGTTCCTCTGAGCAAATTATGTTTTAACTGTGTCTGACTTCTTCCAGAGGGGATCTGAGGAGCTGGGAAATGTGAGGAATGCTCAGCATCACCTTGTGAATCCTTTGCTTCAACGCCCCCCCCCCACTCATCCCTGCAGCCCAAAGGTTATCTGCTGTAGGGGTCGTCTGCATACCCAGTTTCATTCGAAAACACTGCTGCGAGTGAACCGTGCTGGTGTGTGACATACTGAGGAAAATATACTGTGAGCCTCCAGCTCTGTGCATTATGTATAAAGCACAATTTTATTTCGTAAACTTCCCCTTCTAAGCTCAATCTAAAATAATAAAGTCCTTTTAACTACATTTTCATTCAAAAGTTATGCTTACTCAATGAAACACATTGTGCGTATCTGTAAGGTGTAACAAAGTTGGTGACTGCATTTGCTACCTCAAAACACATTTGCAATGCATTATATTTACATCCATGTTTGCTAGCTTGCACTCTTCTTCTTCACTGCCTTTTGATATTAAAGCAGGTGTGGCTCCTTTACTGCTTCTTTCCAAAGTCAGACACAATCAGCTCCTTAGTCTTGCTGACGTTCAGGAGTAGGCTGTTGTCCTTATACACCAGCGGGTCAAGTCCTCTACTTCCTTCAGGTAGGCCTTGTCATTGTTATCCGTGATCAGGCCACAGACCACAGCTGTATCGTCAGTAAACTTGATGATGGTGTCGGAGTCAAAAGTGGCTACACAGTCATGTGTGTACAGGGTGTACACCAGGGGGCTCAAAACGCAGCCCTGGGGCGCTCCGGTGTTAAGGATGAGGGTAGAAGAGGTGTGTCTGCCCACCATCACCACCTGGGGTCAGGAAGTCAAGGATCCACAGGCAAAGTGAGGTGTTTAATCCCAGGTCCTTCAGCTTTGTGACGACCCTGGAGTGAACTATGGTGTTAAATGCTGAACTGTACTTCACTTTTGCTTTTTTTCTGTATTCATGGGGTCCTCATACACTAACATCACAATCAACATAAAAAGTCATAAAAAATGAAAAACAAGACTCTCCCACAACCCCAAAGCACACCCACTACATTTTTATTATAAGCGTCATCTGCATGAAAATTACATTTGAGACAAAAAAGGAAAAAAGTCATAAAAAAGTAATAGATCTGAGAAATGAATAACCTACCAAATTCTTCAGAAATTAGAGGCACAAAAAGTGGGTCTAAGGGACGATGATGGATTAAATGGAAATAAGAGGTGTTTTAAACATGAAAGAGAGTAACTGCATTTAAAAACAAAAAGCAACCAATGAAAATGTCTCCTAGTGGTAGCCTCTTAAATGTATTGTAAATGAAACAATAATGGAGGAAAAAACACCTAAAAAACATTTAAAATGAAAATTCTCACTTTGAAAGTAGATCAATTTGAACTTGAGTGAATGCTGACAAATTAACAGACATTCGTTATATGAAATTAACCATCAAAATGTTATTCATATCTTCCTTAATTCCTTTTCTGACTGAAATAGGAGATATGAAAATAATACGTGCAACATGCAGGTAATGGGAATACTTGTAATAATACAATATGATACTCCAAAACTATTTCTTGAGATCTGAATAAAATGTAAAGATTTTAAGTGGCTACTATAGGAGGAGGTCGACTGAATATTACATGTTATTGCTTTACAGTTAGACTGAATAGGACATGATGGGAGTTATGATACAACACAGTGCAGTCTAATGGTGACTGGCTACACTTGACTTTCTCATGGCTCCGGTTCCAGTCTGCCCCACCTCGAGACATGTTGCCGCTGTGTGCGTGTGTTTGATATCAACTGAGGCCTCGTCTCTTTCAGCACCTCCGCTCTGCTGTTAAACTACATTCCTCCCACCTTCGAGGCCCAAATATGTTCACTCACACTAACCTGTTACCATTAGGCCATTCATCAAAGTTCAACTGTCCAAACATGAGAGGTGTTAGGGAGACAACGCGGCCAGAGTGGTTTGGAAGCTTTCCAGTGACCCTGGCTGTGGACAAGATTTCCAGTCAGAGGAGATAAAGTCGGCAGGAAAATGACGGGGCGACTTGATCAGAGATGTTTGGGATTGCGAATCAACATTCTTGTTGAAGAGACTGTGAATAAACGAGGCTTGGTGCTACAGCTGACGAAGCTTACTTTGGATGCACTGACTCAATAGTATTAATGGTTTCAAAACGGGACGTTGTGCCAGGACACCATAACACAGTAGCTCTGATTTCCTGATGGACTGAAGCATTTGCTGAAGTTTGACTAAAAATTTGCACTCTTTCATCTTTTTAATGTCCTTTTGGTCTTGATAGTCTTACCGGCTGCCGGGGGGGCATTTGTTGTTTTAATATTCTCATGATGATCTCAAAACAGGCTTTTGGTCTTGAAATATTCTTAATGTGGTGGACTCATCGAGATAAAGAGCATCATTCCTGAATCCTCTATGATTATAAAATGGAGATGATCCAGTCAGTGAAAGTATCACTGGACACACTCAACCGAAGCCATCCTCTGCTAGGTAGTGTTAACGCTGTCCTCAGCTTAACAAGACTGAGAGTCTACAGCCATGCTAGCAGCTCTGTGGGGATGTACTTGAGCTCACATCAGCATTCTAACATGCTTACAATGATAACGCTAGCATGTTGATGTTTAGCAGGTATAATACAGTGTTGAACATGTTCACTGTGTTGGTTTAAAGCCTTAGCATGTGAGCATTTGCTAATTAGCACTAAACTCAAAGTACAGCTGAGGTGGATGGGAATGTGATTAGGTTTGTAGGTATTTGGTCATGAATTGGACAAATTGAAATGTTGGCCTGATGATGGCGCTAGATTAAAAGTCAGGCGATCAACGTTTTTACAATTCATCCTCTGTGAGTGTGTGAACCAAATATCACAGCAATCCAACATATAGTTATCTCGAGATTTCAATAAAGAACAAAAAAGTAGACCGTACAGTGCCGCTAGATGAAAAGTCCGAGGATCACCAAAGGCAGTAGGATTCATCACCAAAGTTTGTACTAATCCGTGTAGTAGATGCTGTGATAATCACGGCAGAAGTGAAAAACTTTGACCTGCTGGTGCCGGAAGAGGAAAAGTCAGAGGATCACGAAAGACATTAGAATGTATCCTCTAGAGACCTTAAATATCTGTTGTGAGTTTCACCTGATAGTTGTTGAGATAGTTCAGTCTTAACCACAAATGTCAAGCTCATGGTGGCGCTGGAGGCAAAGTCAAGGGTTCACCAAAGTCAGAGGAGTTCACAGTTCTCCATGCGGTATCACTGTAGACGATGTAGTTGCGATGTGTAGTTTTGTAATTTTTTGAGAAGGTTCACATCAGCTATGGCGCAGCTACAGTGGCTACATGTGTAGCTCTATGACTACACTGTAACCCCTTAAAACATAAACATAAATCCCCCTTTAGGGAGAAGATCAGGTGGGGTGGACAGGAATATAAAGTGTCCAAGGGACTTTGACACAAAAGGCTGTGGTTTGCATCCCTTCTCCAAGCATTGTCCATTGCTGGTAGCAAAAAGCGTTGCAAACTCATAAACTTAACCAAACCTTTACCACAGAGGTGGCAGATCAGAATACGCTATGAATCATCTTTGTAATGACCACATGGGTCACTTTGGAAGGCAGTAACAAACAAGCGGTATTATCTTTTAGGTTGAAGGATTTCTTTCTTTGTTTAAAGACTTTTTGTGCGCAGACATTTTGCCTTTATTAGACAGTGACAGCTGCACATAAAGACAGTTAAGGAGGGAGAGAGAGAGGGGATGACACGCAGCAATGGGTCACAGGTTAGAAGTGAAATCTGCGGCGGTCAGAACTCAGCCTTAATGGTACGCAATCTACCAAGTGAGCTACCGGGGTTGAAGGATTTCTTTGAAAAATGAAAGGTGGCTGACCTTGAGTCAGTGGTTGCGTATTTCTCATACTTTGATTATTAATACTGCGCATTATTATGTACATTGAAGACAGCCTGAAAAAGTAAATTCCACAATTTAGAAATTGATCAACCTAATGTCGTTGGACTTACCTTCCACTACATCCTGACTAACTGGTAAAGACATTCAGCTATTTGCATCCATGTTGCCTCACTTCTTTTGGAAGCGCCCTTTTTGGTTGCTGGATGTAGGCTCTAGTGATGGTGATATCGGTCGGTCGGTCGGTCGGTTGGTTGGTTCTACCATTGTGGTCCATCCTAACCACTTTATTGATAAACTGGCTTTTCCATCTTGCGCCAGCAGGAGCACAAAGTTTTCACGTAATCTTATCTCAACATCTGCTTGATGGATTGGCGCAAAGGTTTGTACAGACATTCGTGGTTCACAGACGATGAATCCTACTGACTTTGGTGATCCCTGGGCTTTTCCTCCGGTACCACTATGAGGTTGACATTTTTAGTTCAGATTTAAATGCCTCAACAACTATTGGATACGTGACAAAGGTTTCTTTCCCAGCTCTCCAAGCTGCTCCTGTCTTATGGACCATATCCATATACACCCAAAAGGGTCCATCCAGTAATGTGGAGGTTTCACTAGGGAGAATGTGTTACTGGGCAGTGACCCAGTGGAGATCTGCGGGTTTATCCTCAGTGACAGGTTTCACACGCAGCTTGTGGGCCAAACCCACAAATAACAGCCAGGCGTCTTGTTTGCCATCATTCTCGGGCCTGTTTCAGATTACTGACTGGCTCTTTGAAGTTGGCTGACAGACAGGCAGGGTTTTCCCCTGCTTCTCTGCCAGAAAAGGATTGGGTCATCAACAGCTCTGCCACCCACTGCATGTCTTGAATGACCTCTGAATAAGAAGTGTGCTTACTTAGGCATTCGATCAGAGAGCTATCGGGAAGCTGTAACAAAAGGTCCAGTGTGAGTTATTTCCTGATTTCACAGCAAAGTCCTCACTGAAATGGAAGCCTCAGCGTGTTGCTTTTAGAAAAACTGCTGTAACCCCTTACCATTGTTTCGTCAAAGGCCACGACTTAGAAGTAACAAGTTATAAATAAGCGGACAGTCATTGACACCAAACTTTAAACGCAGTGGCTGCAACGGTTGTATTTTCTAAGGAAACTAAACTCACATCATTATCGCAAGTCATTGATAATCCTGTTGAATATGTCTACACTTAAATAGTTTTAAAGAAGCAAAAACTTTTGTTTTTGTAACCTGTTCATCAAAGATGTCAAAGATGCCCCACTGAAATCACCCCACTCAAACTTCATATGAATGCTTTTCAGTACAATCAAGTCAACAACACACATTATGAGTGGACGAAAGACAGTCTACAGGTAGTGTCTTGGTTAAAGGTTCAGTCATGGAGCCAACATTGTCTGAGTCAGGGCATTTTGCTGCATATGCAAGAGAAAATTAGAGTTTGCAGAGGTGAACCGTTACTTGGGTGCACCGGCGAGTAACTCTGAGTTCAGCCACCCAGGTTGGCAAAATACACGGACTCATTACACTTCGATGCAAATGAATATTAAGTCTATTATCTCCTCTGTCTCTTATTAGCAAAAAACAGTGTACAAAACGTTAAGATAGCAGAAGCTCCACACCCCTGTTACACCACTGTACAATCGTGAGTGTATCTGTAGTTCCAACAACTGGTGAGGAATCTTCTCTAGAATGTCAGGGGTCATTCATATCATATCAATAATTTAAGCTGATAAGCTTTGTAGTTTTGAACCAGGACCAGGATCAAGTAGCTTGTGAAAAATAACGTGAGTCAAATTTAGTAGTCGACACCTGTTATTTCAATGTGTCAGTCAACGTGCTCGGTGCTTTGTTAGGTCCCAAGCACATCCTATGTTTCAAAATTCTTTAGCAATATCTCATTTTTTTATGTTAAGACAGAGATGAAAAAAGATGAATTAATGTTATTACTTTAAAAAAACAGTGGTTCCCCTAAATTGATGTCTGTGCCCCTAAAAATAAACATTACGCCCTGAGCTCTTTCGCAATATTCTCCTGGCATAACACACACATTCTTTGAATGTGTACACATATTTGGCCAATGAAGCTGATTCTGATAAGTCTTTGGCTGTAGAAAATTGAGACAACGCCAGTGTAATTCGATGCAGTCTATGTGCTGCTTTCAATGCATTTATTTTATTTTCAAATTGGATCCATGGGGGGGTCGACCACACAACCTTGTACCTTAACCACGACCTTTCCTTAACCCCAACCGAGTGTTTTAGCTGCCTAAACCTAGTGAGAATGTGAAAAACATTCAGTTTTCCAGGATTTTTCAGAATTGTGTAATGTTGACGTTCTTGTCTGGTGCTGGTTTTTGTTTTTGGAAAGTGTACTGAGCTAAACTACCAGTTACTCTACTTGATTGACGAAAGAGCTAAGCTACTGAAAAGCTATTTGATTGGGAAAACAGCGACGCTACCACTGCGCTACTGAGAAATGTAGTTAAACTGTCACAGTCTTGAAATAGCGAATGTAATGTGACCTAATATGCGAAATGTGTTTAATATAAGGTAACGAGGGAAATGCTTCTTTGAAAAATCTTAACTCAGGGGCCACTTACTGGATTTCTCTCTGAGCTTTCAGTCACATCCTGGTGCCCTCATCAACAGATGGAAATGAATAATGAGGGCCACTAGACACTGAAGCTCCAGAAGAAATCTAGTAAGTGGACACTGAGTTAAGAATACTTTTGTCTAATTACAATTTGGTCAAGCATGAACCTTTAGGCTCAGAGTGCTGAAAGGGGTCTGTCTTAACTCAAACGTGCCATGATAATAATGGGATAATCCTACAGTGGTAATGTGTTTCTGTGGTTAAATGCTGCATGAATATGTGCATAGGTTGAGTCACTATTGCGTCCGATCAACTGATCCCGATATTTTGATATTTTGAAAAACTTTCATTGTATTGTTTCGTTGTATTAAAGCAGCAGATATTAGCCTAATAGCCTTTCTTCACAGTTTATAATTGACTTCATATTGAGCACCACCTCCTCATGTTGATAGAGCCCCTGCAGTGCTGAACATCCCGGGTGGCACATATGTATCCTGAACCTGCCGCCCTCACTCACAGAACGGTTTCCCGGGGACGTTCCTACGCTGTCATGGACCGTTGAGCAATAAAAAAGCCTGTAACCAAACCCAGAGCCTAATCCAGCCGGGACAATCGCTGGCAGAGGCTGCACCTCCACAGGGCTGAATCCCCGCAGACTGACCCCACGCAGCCTTGCATGGGAGGAGAGACCACATCAGCAAAGCTAATCAAACCACAGGGCACTGGAATGATGTGGGAAGACAGAGAGTGAGTGTCTGGACCAGAACGTTGGCTTGTCACTCAGATTTCATGACGGTGCAGTTCTGGTGTTCATCCCAGTGTTTATGGGGGGGGGGGCACTCACATGGGGCAACACAGTACCAGTCTAATGTATCTTGATGTAAACTGAGCGCAACAAAGTTACAGATGCTCACTTTTGTGCCTTAGAAAGTGTTGCATACGTGTTCAGGTTCAGGTGGTTCAGGTTGATCAATAAAGCTGGTTTTTTTTTGTTTTTTTTTCAAACCACCAACCGCTTCAACAGCCAATAAAGAAACTTCAGGCAGAATTGTCCTGCACATGTACTGCAATACCAGGGAAACTCCACCCACTGCCGGGAGTCCAAACGTGTCAAGGAGCAAATCAGCTTGGTCGCAGGCAGGAAGGCATCGCAGCGCGCTGGACTGTGGGCAGGATTTTTCTAAGACGCATCCAGAGGAAAAGCAAAAGTATTAAAGCTGCTAGTGGTTTTGTGGTTTTGTAACTATGCAGATGCGTTTATCCTGCAGGTATCGACGTGGCGTGTAACCCAAGTGTAACCCAACCAGAGCCGCGCGTAAAAGTTGATTTTCCCTTTGGAGACCATGCGCAGCTTCTCGGAGCCGTGCGTCCCAGGCGAGGTGCCACGAGGCTTCCCCACAAGAGTCGGAGATGTGGCCCTTCACGGGACCATCCTGTCCGGACCCCCGCCCTTCTCAGCCATCGTCTTGTCCTCCCGGGGACCATCAGATCCCAGTTTGGACGCCAGCGCGGACCCGATGATTCACACGTCGCCACGGCAACAGTCGTCGATTTTTTGCCGGCCTCCCGAAATTGTGGAGGGAGGGGAAATGACAGAGGATGAGCCGACAGTGTATTTGGAAGCCAGCGACCTTTGGAGACAGTTCCACAAATGCGGCACTGAAATGGTCATTACAAAATCTGGGAGGTACTGTAACTGTGTGACAATTACGCATGGGTGGAAGTTTGACTGTGTTTTAATGAATGCATGCACCACGCAGTTACCTCTTCTCCCTGCAGGCGCATGTTTCCGCCGCTCAAGGCCAGGTGCACCGGGATGGACAGGAAAGCCAAATACATTCTCCTGATGGACATCGTGGCGGCCGATGACTGCCGATATAAGTTTCACAACTCCAGCTGGATGGTGGCGGGCAAGGCGGACCCGGAGATGCCCCGACGCATGTACATCCACCCGGACAGTCCGGCCACGGGCGAGCAGTGGATGTCCAAAGTAGTCAACTTCCACAAACTGAAACTGACCAACAACATATCCGATAAGCATGGCTTTGTAAGTTTGGCTTTTGATTTTAGATTGGGTTTTTTTACTATGCTTTTTTTCGTAAACGAATTTTAGCCTATAATAACCAAGAATCAGTTTAAGGCACGCAGCATAGCACGTTTATGGCCTTTCTCGTGAGGTTTTGTGTTTCTCAAACGTTTCAGTAGAGTTCCTGTGATGCATAAAGTAAGCCTAATATACTGGATTTAATATTATGTTAATATATTTTTCTAGTCATTGCTGTCTTCGCCATAACCGTTTAATTCTCCTTTTTTAAACCATAAAACAGGACAAATGCCCCCCCCCCACACACCACCCACACCTTATTTTTCCCAAAATATGGTTTGAACTTCATTGTCATTGTATATTTGCAGACAATTCTCAACTCGATGCACAAATACCAGCCGCGATTTCATATAGTGAAGGCAAACGACATCCTGAAACTGCCTTTCAGCACCTTTAGGACATATGTGTTCTCGGAGACGGACTTCATCGCGGTAACAGCTTACCAAAACGACAAGGTAGGAGGTTTGGCTCGTTTACTGGCGCGCCAGCCGTGCGCTCAACCTTCCAGAGACAACAAGAAGCTCCTGCTGGGATTTAACTAAAAAAAAAACAAACAACAAAAATAATTTCAGTATCTAATGATAATCCACCGCGTGACATGGAAAGACATGGGGGTTTGATCTTTGCTCTCCATTTGTACCCATTTTCAGATCACGCAGCTGAAAATAGACAACAATCCCTTCGCGAAGGGATTCCGAGACACGGGCAACGGAAGAAGAGAAAAGAGGCACGTCTATTCACTCATGTAATTACCAAAAAAAGAGTTCAATAGGCCAGATTGTGGCTTCTCTGGTGGCGGAGGCCGGTTTTCCTTAATAACTACAGGCCGGCTCCCGGTGCTCTGCGCCACAGATCTGATGCTGGAAAGATAATGGAAGAGGCATTAATGGCCTTTAATTAAGAGAAATGAGCAATACCACAGCGTAAACACGCGCGTTGTTACATGTAGAAGTTCTGCCCTGAAAATCTTACTTAATTAAGGTCGTATTATCACGCAAAATGCACTTACAGTAGAAATACACATGCAGAATGAGCCCCTTTCTACGCTGGGTGTTGTTGTAATTATTACTATTGCTGTTATTATTACTATTATTGTGCATGTTGTTCTAGTCATTTTATTCCTGGATTATTTGCACTGAAGCATTCATGTACAAGCAGCATGTTGCAGCTGGGACCTAATTTTAATTTTAGTAAAGGTAGTTTAATCTCATGCAGCCTATCATTTCATATACAGGCATACATTATGTTTGGATGTGAAACCTATGTGCAAAGTAGTTACTCCAACCTAACTACTAGCTGCTGGTGTCAGATGAATGTAACAGAATAAATATAAGGCCCACGTTTTTCTCTGAAACGTAGTGGAGCAGACTAGAAAGTAGCAGAACATGCAAATACAATAGTACTTCAGTCTTATAGGCCTACGTGATTTGTCGAATAGTATTCATTCAGTTACATGTCATTCTGTACATTTTCAAGCAACATGAAGGTCTAAATGTTTTTTCGAAGCCTTCTCCTCTGCACCTGGAATACAATTCTGGTTGGGAAATATACTGAGTTATTTATTTATTGTACTAAAAGTGTGGTTGCATTTAAATATATTAAGTAAAAAAACAAAAAAAAACCAACTGCAATCAGCCTATAAAATAACCACAAAAAAAAAAAAATAACCCCTATTTATATATTATCACCGGTTGCTAAAATCTTCAAAATGCCCAGAAAAACTACAGAGGACCTAACCTTTCTGTAAATGGTAGCTTAGTAATAACTACAGTGAACATACAAATGCTGTTAATATTTTTATACTGGGGTGGAGGATAATTGTGCCATTCTAAACGTCTTGCTAGGAAAAATGTCATAACAATTTAATGAATATCAAAACAGTTTGCCACTTATTTTCTGTCGATATGTTAATGGTTTCAGCTATACTCATATTTCTGAACAAGACTAATTTCCGTCTTATTTTGATGAATCCACAGAATACTACTAAATGACAGAATCATTCAGGGTGTTTTCACCCTGAGCATTGTGTCGGCAGAATTTTCCACGAAATCAATTTCATTTTGAATTGCCTGTATGCATTGCATCTGTCCTTTCTCGCTCCTGTTGTACAACCACAGCAGGCCATCTCCAAGGTTATAGGGTGCAGCCAAAAGAGTGCAAATTCAAACCGCTTCAACCGCAAACGTGCCAGAGCAGCTGAAGGTGTAAAATGTAAACCCTAAAAAGTCCTCTTGGTAGGACCGAGCACAAGTCGACATGATGCTGCTGCCGTAGTATCAGTTTCATACTGCTGAACGGCCTCTCTACAGTCATGTCAACTCTGAACAGAGAAACAATACTTTCAACCTGAGGGGATGGTGAATAAGCAGCATAAATGCTCCACTTCCAATTGATTGATTTTTTAGCAGAAGGAGGCTCAAATAATGATTTGAATAAGCAATTTTATGGGTCTCTATTGATAGTTTTTTCTTTCAGTCAGTTATTTGCCTTGCTTTTGTTACGTTAGGAAACTACAACATTCGTCCCAAAAGTCTAAAGAGATGCGGCTGACTGGCATGGACTCTGAACCTCTAAAGGATTCATCTACACAACACTCCGACATTTCCAAGTCTTCAGGTACGGAACGCGTGTTTTTCACAGACCCTACTTCCACCTGTAGAAGACTCATTCTTGTCAAGACGCAACATTCTGTGAGTCTTCAAACGTGAGTCCGAAGCTAACTTTCCCAGTTCTCTTTCGTTTCTTTCCCTCCCCAAGATGCTCATGAAAGCGACAGTGACAGAGACGATCATGTTGGAGGTGACGCCGGACAAGAGGCGCGCGAAGTCCACCGGGAAACAAAAACTGCACCAAAGGTTTCCATAACGGAGTGGACAGTACAGACTCCGGTCGGGACGCAGAGAGAAACGGACCCCAGGCAGAGCCACGTCATCAGTACATTAACTGATGGCGTGGGTTGCTGCCTGCCACACGGCTCCGAGAAGGAGCAGTTGTGCAAAATCTGCAGCGCTTTGGCGCACAGCGGCGTTTATCCAACGGAATTACACAGACATCTGCGGGATCCGAGTAGCTCCAACGGCCCTCTCCACTCTGCTCAGGTAAACACCTGGAGCCGCTGTGCCACCACCACCGCGGACCGAGCAGTGCCGTCTGGACTGGGCCCGGCAGCACCTGTCAGGACTCCGGGGTTTCCCATCAGTCTGCAACAGCACGCGCTGGTGCAGGTACGCAGACAGCCAACAAACCAGCGAAACGCTTATTAAAACGCATGGCACACTTATGGAACCCATCATTTTCCCATTTCATTATTACTCGAACAATCCAGAGGGACTGAGTCCCCCTAAGTGGCGAAAGAATAATTTAGATCAATAAAAGTAACAATGTCACTCTATAATATTCAAAATCCTGCATTCTAGTAATATGTACTGAAAGTTTCAGGGCAGAAGAGGTAGCAGTAAATTTACTTAAATTATCAAAAGTTTAAGTACTCATGATAAAAGAAAATGGCCCCTGTCAGTGTACTGTTAGGGGTTGTTTTATATATATATATATATATATATATATATATATAGCTCCACATCAACTGGCTGCAAATGCTGCTTATAATATAAAATATAATTTTGGATTATTATTACTGATGCATAATCATTGGTAAGCAGCATTTGCAGCCAGTTGATGTGGAGCTAATTTCAGCTCCCCATTAACTACCAGTATTTCATAAACACATTGTCGTTTTGTTTTGTATTATCTTATTTTGCAAATGTATTAGGAAAAAGTTAAAGAGGAAAAAGTAGAAGATTTGCCTCTGAAATGTCGTGGCGTCGAATTGTAAAGTACAAGTACTTTAAATTCCACAGTTTAGCTGAAGCCGGTGTGAGCTTCCTGCGGTCTGAGGTGGACAAATCCAGCGGGTGTCTTCCAAAGTCAAACTCTTCTTTTGTTTTTTGTAGAAATTTCTCACTTTGTGTTTTCTTGCGAGGCTGCGGTGGGAGGATAGTCGCACAAGATGTGGAGATCAGTCTGCAGATGCCTCATATTGGTTCAACTTTGGGATACATTTTTACACAGAACGAGGACTGTGTATTTCGGCCCCCATCGCTTACAGCAGACGCACATCAGGGAGGGAGCTTTTAATGTCCAGTATGAACAGGAGGAATGATTAGGGCGAGCAAAAACTGTTTCATCCAGCATAAAGTAAAGTTAAGTAGAGTCCGTGAGTAATGTGCCTAGTTAATTAATGTCAAGCACAGTATTCTAATATAATGAATCCAGGCACAGTGGTATTTTAAATATTAATTACCTGAAAGTATCTGCTCTGTTTAGCTAGTGTTCAAGAAGGGCTTTTACACTGTTTGTTGCTTTTTATTTATACATGTATTACATTATTACACCATTATATCAGTGTTATAGGGTATTTCAGAACTGAGCTTCTTTAAAGAAACACTGGTAATCTTCACGTATGTGTTTTTCCCTTGTTAACAGGACCTGGTGAGCCTTTCGCACTTTGGAGGCTTTCTGTTTTATCCCTACTGCAGGTTCTCCGCACCATCAGCCCAGTACCTCGTCCCGCCAGTGCGGTCCAGAGTGGATTTCGGAGCCTATCCAAGCGTCCACAGTCGGGACTATCTGACCTCTCCGATGATGCCGTCCTCCGTTTCTCCTGTGGGTGGCAGTGGGCTAAAATATCTCGCCTCTGATTTGCTAATGCTGCCCAAAACACACCCGAAGGACTCAGCGGACGACGCCGGCATTGACTGCACTCAAGACGAGCCACAAAGAGGATGAAAATACTGACTTGAGAGCAGCTGTTGCTGCTTTAAAGGTGTTCCTGCATGTAGTCTGCCCACTCCCACCTACAGACTCGCAAGGCTGTTCTGTTTCGTGGGAATGACACTAAACTTCATTTTTAAATGAAACTTGCGTATTGGTAAAGTCTTATACATCTGCATCTTATTGCCTACATCATGACTTAAGACTGAATCACTGTGGTGCAAAGATCATTTTATTTCAACGAATGTAACTTAGTTTATAAATAACATATTAAGTTGTGATTTTATTGAAATTAGGTGCTGCTTGGTGGTTTATAAGGATGCTGAATTAACGGCTCTTCTAGGTTCAGAAAATGTCCTACCGTAGAACCTAGAAAAATAAGACTGACCGATTTCTGGAATGAAGTTTGGTGTATAAGACATGAACGTGCCTAAGCAAATTAAATGAATACCTCAATGCATAAAACCAGACCTTTTTCCAGTGAAATGCCATGAAAAGTTATTTGCCAACTATCCTGTTTGCGCACACATACATTTGAAATTAACATCTTAAAACAGCTCCGCTTCTTTGCATTGGAAGAATCGATTACTTGCCTGTATGAGACTGTGTGGTTTGTCTTCTCAAAGCCTGATCCAATAAATGATGAAAAAATATTTTTTATCCGAAAAGAAGAGACAAAATGAAAGTCAATAAACATCCTTTAGGTACATTTATTAAGAGTTTGACAATCAATTTTCTGGTTTGATCCAATTTGACTGACAGCGATCAACAACCCTGACTGATGGTCATCAGATTCTGATTCAAATGTTGCTCAATCCTGATTGGTGCGTGGAAGTAAGTGGCATCATCTTTTCCCCAACTGAGAAAAGTGAGAAGAGCATAAAGACCAAAAAAAAAGAAGAAATATACAGAAATCTCTCATGTGACATAACCAAAACTGTTCCAACTTTGGCAGAAAATGTTGTGTTCATGGAGCTCTCATGGTACGACGCTGATCGAGAAAAGTGGGCCTTTTCGGGGCCTTTAAGGAACTAATTCTATGGTATACGTTACTTTAAATTCATCCAGCAGACAGCTTCTCTCTAAAGCATCTCACATTTTTTCCCGATGTACATACACCACAAGGAACTCTTTGGGGTTCAGTGTATTGCTCAAGAACAGTTCGACATGCGGACAGAACGATACGAGGATCGAAGCTCTAACCTACAGGCCAGATTTTGAAATGTAAAAACAACATTACACAAACAGCAAAGGTTATTAAAATGTCATTCAGTCACCACAAACACTGTACATGGCGACCCTTGCCTTCAGCTGCAGTCATTTTTGTTGATGCCATTATGAAAATACACACTAGCATCCGAAATATTCATTCGCGCCAAAATTTTACACATACTGAGTGAGCTCAGGAGCCAAAGACCCCCCAACACCCTCCTTTAGACACCAAAGAGAAAGTCTCTGAATGTTTGTAATGTTTGTCAATTTTAGTTATTGAGTTGGATGCGCAGGTACGTTTTCTGCAAGCTTTATTTCAAGAGTAGTGGTTTCAAGGAAACTCCTCTAGAAATCAACAACTGCTTATAAACTCAGCTAACTAAATTTGAACTCAAATAAGGGTCTCAGAACTTTAATTGTAGAGAAATTATAATTTTCTCTATGTCACAAATGTCAGGGATTTGTTGAACCATGTCTCACATTAGTTTGAAATAAAATAACGTTGAATTGTATGATGAAGGACCACTTAATGGCATTTTAGTCCAGAAATTTAAAGGTGGGGTATGCAGTTCTAATCCAGTACGCATACAATCCAATACAGAATACCTCCGGTGTTTGTACTCAGCCCTGGCTCTGTAAATGAACACAGTGGCTCGGACCGAGCCACACAAACACTATTCCAGCCATGATTTGTGTGTCAGGTAACGGTAAATGACTTGCCCGCAGACATTCAGCTTACTTTCTAGTTTGCCCAGATACGCTGTTGTTGTGATGTTAGCTATAGCAGCAGGAGAGCTGTGAGTATCGCTGTCTGGAGCTGCTGTGCTGAGCTCTGGGAAACCATCCCGTCTTCTCTGGCTGTTAGCTTCGCAGCAGCGACTGTAGGGCTAGTTTGCTAACCCACAACCGAGCAAACGTTAGTTACATTACTCGGTGTGTCACTGTTCGCTTTATGTCATGGTATTGGATTTCTCCAGAATCGCATACCCCACCTTTAAGGGTCTCTCCTCAGCTTGGAGCCCAAAGATGATCAGGAGTGCAGACTGCAGACACAAAATGGTGGATCTATGCAAGAGAACCTCTGTCCTCCGCAGCGGAAGTTGGTCTTCTTTGTGTTGTTTTTGCGTGGCAGGCCTTTCTGTAAAACAACTTCATAACTTTATACATTGATTGTGGTTAAAGTTGCGAAATTGGGGCTTACTTTGATGAATGTACTGCTTATCAGGCCACAAATGAGCTAAGAATTAGGTTGGAAAAACAATAGAACGGAGTGTTTCTGGGGGACGGGCCTCACTGATTACTGTACAATAACACAACAACTTTATTCAGTAGTTTTGGTGAAACTGGATCATATTTTATGGGGAAAATATTTTCCCTCTTCTGTCCTTCGGCTGCTCTGCCTCAATTCTCGGTGGCTTCTGGAGTTTCCGGAAGAAGACCAACTTCCGCTGTGGAGAACGGAGGTGCCCCATGCGGAGGTCCGCCATTGTGTCTGCATCCGGGTCCCTTTCAAGATGAAACAAAAAGTAGCTAAACGGAATTATTCAAGCTGAGTAACTGCTTGTTTTCTTCACTGTGAACTTGACCTACAGTGTCATTAGTTAAACAAACAAACACACACTGTTACCAAAAATGACATTAGGCCCCTTCCTTGCAGCCAACTGCAAAGCTTGACAGTGAACATAACAGAGATGGAAACCACTGGATCAGACTGACCTGCTTTGAGCTCACTTTGCTCCAAATGTTAATGAAACCAGTTCTAATGGCTTAGACATGAGGCCCTGCTGCCAGACGATGGAGCTCTTTACCACCCAATAACTCAGGTATCCCCTGACGGTGGTCAGGGACAAAGCACCACCTCCACGTAGGCTCAGACATGCCATTAGATGTGGGATATCACCATACCTGCTACATTCAAGGAATTTAATGTGGTGATATTAAACATGTGTTTCCATATTTCAGTAAGGACTGAGCTATTTCAATTCTTTATGGCATTTATATTTCAAGTCGGGCTTCAAACATGTATAATGTTAACAGGACTCCATATTTTCACAGTGGATTTGCACAGATGACCTGGATAGTTGTGAAAATCCTCGACACGATAGAGATGCTGCACTGTTGCACTGTTCTCGTGCCGAGTGGCTACATATCTCTTTGACTGGTCAGTTTAGCAGCTTCAGTCCTGTTGTACCGTATGAATACACCTCTTAGTAGCTTTTAGATTAGACGAAGCTACCCCTACACCCTTTGCATTGGCATTTACATTATAAGTGATTCCAGAAGTCTAGCCCAAACACTTTCTATATCAGTTATAAAGTGCCAGTCCAACACATATTTGACATATTTTAAGCCAATAATAACAGCGTTGTGGAATTTACTCCACAATGATGTAGACTATAGCCTATTTGAAGTCATTACAAAACATTATAATTCTACTCTACAGCATTCAAGATGTAAATACTTTATATATTGATATGTAAAGTATATAAAGTATAAAGTAATACTATTTTTTTACTCCATTTGTTTGGCAGCTATATGGTTTTACATAGCTTATAAAACATATGGTCAACTGTTAATACAGTAAAAGTTGATACAATTAGCTCGACCCACAACATTAAAATGCTGATTTTAATTTTGGACATCAGTAATAATAAACCAATTATATCATTTATAGTAATATAACATCCGGAAGGAGGTCAATGCACAAAATCAGTAAACTCAGTTTACCTTGATTCTTAGGCTAGTATCCCTGATGATTATGTTCTAATTACTTCAGTAAGGAGCCCACTACATGTGGCATTGCTATTTTTATGAATTCTTTTGCCACCACTAGTAAATGGAAACGTAATTACTAAAAAATAAAGTTATTAAAGTTCGTCTTGAGCTTTTAATTTGGACAGCTAACCGGAAGTGTAGTTTTTTCCGCTCTCTTGCTTGATACCACGTGACTCAGTGGGAGCGTAAAGATGGCTGCCTCGGCAACCAAGTCGAGTCTGGACCGACTGAGAAGTTTCTGTTTTTTATATCCGATGTGTCATTTTAAAAACGGCCGCGAATTATCATGTTTGCTCGTGACCGTTTGTATTTTGACGAGCCAGGCGTTGGCAGACGACCAGGACTTTATGGAGGACTTTTTGAAGCGGGAGTTTTCCCTGACGAAGCCGTACCGCGGTAAGTTCACTGTCGGTTAACCAACGTTAACCAACGGTAACTTAACCGCAGCCGTTAACGTTGCCCTAACGCGAGTAACTCCGCTAAACTAAGTTAACATTAACCAACAATATAAGTTCCTTTTATCGTAAGTTAAATGAGCATTTCTCTCAGTTTAGCCGAATTATTTGATAGCTAACTTAATGTTGTTAACTCAGTTATAACGGTTAATAATTAGCTAACTAAGGAACCCGGTGCCCTTTACGTCTTAGCTAACTTAATATACCAACACAATATGTTGGCTATGTTAGCTCAAGTCGACTAACAGTTAACGTTAGCTCGTTAGTAACTTAGTAATGTTAATAAAGCCTAGTTTACAAGTAACGTAACTTTAACTAGTTAACTGTCTCTTCTCAGCTCCGACGGGGTGCAGCTCGCGTTAAGTTATATCACGTTAAATGTACAACGTTAAATGAAAAGCTGACAGTTTTATGTTAAGGATGTTTTATCATTTAAGTTGTCTTCATGCTCCCTTATACACCCGATCAGTATTAATCACAGTAAAATGGCAGCCGCTATAATCCACCATCAAGTTTTAAAAGAGACAATTAAACGCACATCTATTTAGATATTGCTGTTACATTTACATTTAAATTGAGTCATTTAGCAGACGCTTTTATCCAAAGCTACTTACATATGAGGAAAAACAATGGAAGCAATTATAACAACACAAGGTAACAAATAACACAAGTGCACCAAAAACTAGTCTGATTAAAGCCCAGCACAGGATACAAGGCTGAGGATAGGAAGGTTTTTTTTTATGAGAAGAGTAAAATAAAATGGAAGAAGTCAGTGATTGTCAGTTAGGTGTTGACGGAAGAGATGCGTTTTCAGGAGCTTTTTAAAGGTGGCTACAGAATCTGCTGCTCTTGTAGGAGCAGGCAGATCATTCCACCAATGTGGAACGGATCCAGAGAAGGTGCTCCAGAGGGATTTTGTTCCTTTTTGGCATGGTACCACCAGACGCTGTTCGTTTGCAGAGCGCAGGGATCTGGCAGGAACATAGGTCTGTATCAGCGAGCGAAGATATGATGGTGCAGAACCAGTGGTGGTCTTGTAGGCCAGGAGCATCGCTTTGTACTTGATGCGGGCAACAACAGGGAGCCGGTGTAACCTGATGAAGAGAGGGGTTACGTGCGCTCTCTTCGGTGCATTGAGGACCACTCTTGCCCCTGCATTCTGGATCACCTGCAGAGGTTTGGTTGTGCAAGCAGGGAATCCAGCCAGCAGCGCGTTGCAACAGATCAGTTTGGACAAGACAAGAGCCTGGACTAGGACTTGTGTGTGTAGACGGCTCAGATAGGAAAGGTCTCCTGAGTTTCCTGATGTTGTAGAGGATGAATCTACAGGACCGGTTGGTGCTGGCGTGGATCGTATGCCAAGTTTACCTTAATAACAATGTTTAAACAAAGTTAGAGTGTGGTTCGTGTGTATTTTAGCGGGATGTAAAATTTCTTTAAATTCAGAGATTCTAGAGGACAGTTTGGACAATAATTTAGTTTGAAGCACTTTTATGCTACATCTTGTTTGTATGGAAAGTGCTATACATATCAAGTTTGATTGATAAGCTCCCTGTTGTATTGCATTGTCCATTGACAGAGAATAGTTGGAGGCATCCCTAGAAGTGACTGTAAATACTGTAGCTAACTGTTGTATATGACTGTTGTGCAGGGTTGGGTTTCTCCAGTTCTTCACAGTGGGATCTGATGGGCACTGCCATGGTTACACCTGACCATGTGAGGCTGACCCCAGACCTGCAGAGCCGACAAGGAGCGGTTTGGAGTCGAATTGTAAGTCCACGGCAACAAACTGCAAAGCCCACCCACACCACGCACTACATCATTACCAGACATCCCACGCCTAACCTGCCTGACTGAAATTGTCTGAAATGTACATAGGACCAATTAACATGACTTCGATATTGAAATTAGATAGTATAAGCATTTTATGAATATAATATAGACCCTTAACATTAGACAAACTCAATTTGTTTCAAAAGGATAGTATGTTACTCGGTTCCGTTGACTAATGCATAGTAAACACAGCACAGGAATAACCTGCCTGTCTTTATTTCTGTGGCTTTCTAGCCTTTCCTCTTGCAGGATTGGGAGCTCAAGGTGCACTTTAAAATCCACGGCCTGGGAAAGAAGAATTTGAATGGGGACGGACTGGCTATCTGGTTAACCAAAGATCGTATGCAGAATGGTAGGTAGAGACTGGATCAATCTCGAGGTGTCATGTCCGATACAATGAAAAGGAACTGGTTGCTCCAATTGATTTAATGTGATCTGAAAAAACAGGATGGACCTCCGCTTTCCAGGACTATATTTACTGAGTTGAGTATTAAGAGCTGGCTCGTGTTTTTGCTTCACAAAGCTGTTAAGGGGAATGGTCTTCTTCTTTGTCATCTTACTTTTCTGTGTCATAGTCAGATGAAATTATTTGATACATCAGTGAATTTATTTCCGTGCATCCTTCGCAAAGTGACTCGAGAGACCGGTGCGTGGCACCGTGGGTCCACTCTGAAGCTTCACCACTAACTGCTGCTGAAACCACAACGTTCCAATTTAATGTTAAATGCACAAAATGCAATGTGTGAATAAGACAGCAGCAAGAAAAACGGCTTATGTGAATCTCTTACAGCCCTATTCGGACTACATTAATTTATATAGGGGAGGTGGGGTGATTTACTATTATAATATTACCTGCACTGGTCAGGAATTTTAATCACTTCTTTAAAAGCATTGTTTCGTTGACACTCCCAGCCAGGTTTATAAAGTGTCTGCTTGATGATTGTTCTACCATTTGCACCCTGATGAAGACCCAAATAGGTTCGAAACAGGTTGTTGTTTTATTTGTTGTGACACAACTGGCCATGCTAAAATAAAAGCTTCTTAACTGAAACCTGAAAAGTTTTTAGTTCCTGCTCCATGCAAGAGTGACTGCAGTTTGATTATCAAATGTGATTATCTCAAACCCTTCATTGATAAGGATCAGTCCTGGAGCACACCACTACTACAAAATACAGTTTGACTGGGGCATTAACACACAAACACCCACAGTGACTGAAATCTAAGTATTATTCACTTAAGTAGTAATACAGTAGTGTATTACTAAAGTAGTGTATTAGTCATAAGTAATACAGAACAACAAGTTGTTTGAAAATAGCATGATTATATTGTTGATGTTAAATTAAAGAGATGGAAATATACATTATGCTTAGTTGGCTTGCACATATATATTATAAGAGGCACCAGGACTTTATCTCCCCTTGCCCCCCCCTCTCTGCGCCCTGACATTCCTCACTATTTCTTTGCAGGTCCTGTGTTTGGGAACATGAACCAGTTCACTGGACTTGGAATATTTGTGGACACTTACCCCAACGCCGACAAGAGCCATGATGTGAGTGACAGCTGGTAGCTGTTTTTCTTTAGTTTTTTTTGGCCCCAGAAATGATTGAATTCAGACAATCCTGGCTCACAATGTAAAAGCCTTGCATGGTACAGCCTGCTTATTTTCACTATTAAAGGGATCTCAAACGTGTGTCATATTTCTCTTTCTGCTACTCTCTTGGATGTGCAGAGGACGCCACCTGGAATTCAGGTAGCATCAGAAACAGTGGTTTATTCCATGAGCAGAGTATGTTCGGCCGTCATCTTCACCAGTTCACCATCCCATGTTCTGTCATGACATACATCAGTTCTGTCTGATGTCAGATTGTGATACTACAGCTGAAATAATGGTGTACTTTGAAGGTGTGTCGTAGCAAATGTGTTGTGTGTTGAACTCCCCCGTCTTCCTCACAGAGATCCTTCCCGTATATATCTGTGATGCTGGGGAATGGGACTCTGTCATATGACCACGATTATGATGGACGGCCCACTGAGCTTGGAGGGTGTACGGCTATGGTGCGCAACGCAATCTACGACACGTTTCTCCTCGTCAGATACTCCAAAAACAGACTCACGGTATGAAACCCTATAAATAAGTTGGGATGGTTTCATTATATTTACATGTTGGTTCAGACTGTCGTTTGTCTATAAATGTTACATAATCATGTCATTAAGTGAAAAAGCAACTCCTGAGTGGCCTATACATCTTCAAGGCAGGATTTGAAACCCAGGAGGATGATGGTATTAAATGTTGAACAATCATTTCAGGTTAAAGGATTCCCATTGCTAGCTCTGTAATAATACCTATGAAATTAAACAAAGACAAAAAGTGTATTAAGATAACTCCTAGCATTAATCCTCCATCAGTGACTCACACTGACCTTCCTCCGCCCCCCCAGCTTATGGTGGACGTAGATGGAAAGCAGGAATGGAAAGACTGTGCTGACGTCACGGGACTGCGGCTGCCTAGAGGCTACTACTTTGGTGCCTCCTCTGCCACTGGAGACCTGTCAGGTATGAAGAATCATCTGAAAGCTGCTTGACCACTGGGAACCTCCGTTTAATTAGTGCAAGTGGGACGAAACTTTACTTACACCTTAAGGGGAATTCAAGTAAGTTGACAGAAGAGACGCAGAATGATCTTCACCGATGCCGAAGTGAATGGACACGAGGTTTGTGTGAATTCCCTTTTCAAGTGTTAATTACTGACTTGTGCATGTTGCTCTAGATAACCATGACATCATCTCCATGAAGTTGTACCAGCTGACAGTAGAGAGGACCCCTGGGGAGGAGGAAGAGGAGGAGGTCACCATCCCCAGTGTGGACCACATGGAACAGTTCCAAGGTAGATGCAGCTTGGTCCTCTCCACTCTGTTGACTCTAAAGTTCTTTCTCATAAGATTGGCTGTTCATACAACACATAGACACCTAGATTCAATACTGTAGCATCTTATTAGATGTTAACATCCTTTATTAATTCCATGACGAGGTGAAGATTGTGTTTCTTTTGAGTGCACTTCGCAGCTTTCTGCTGCTGCTCAAAAAAAGAATTGTCTCAACTTTCTTTTTCAGGGCAGCAAAGAGATTGTTTTCTCTGTTTGTCTGACTACGTCATCTTTTCTGTGCAATTTAAAATAAATAAAACAATAGCAGCAGAGGCCACGAGGTCATTTTAATCTCTCGCTCCAAAAACACTGGATCTCTAATTTCCCATAATGCAACTCGGTAGCATTTTTCATTAGGCTTCCCTATGCTCATGAGCTTTGGGTCGTGACCAAAAGGAAAAGATCCCGGATACAGGCGGCCGAAATGAGTCTCCTCCGCAGGGCGGCTGGGCGCTCCCTTAGAGACAGGGTGAGGCGCTCGGTCACTCGGGAGGAGCTCAGAGTAGAGCCGCTGCTCCTCCACATCGAGAGGAGTCAGCTGAGGTGGCTCGGGCATCTGTCCCGGACGCCTCCTGGACGCCTCCCTGGGGAGGTGTTCTGGGCATGTCCAACCGGTAGGAGGGCCCGGGGAAGACCTAGGACACGCTGGAGGGACTATGTCTCTGGGCTGGCCTGGGAACGCCTCGGAAGAGCTGGAGGAAGTGTCTGGGGAGAGGGAAGTCTGGGTGACTCTGCTTAGTTCTGCTGCCCCCGCGACCCGGCCCCGGATAAGCGGAAGAAGATGGATGGATGGATTTACTCAATAATACCCCCCCTCCCCCCAACCCAAAACATCTCAGACTTCAGAAAGACTTTCAAGAACCACAGAAGACATTATACAAATGTTTTATACTAGGTAGTACTCCCATCATGTATAAAATGGGTGGAACAGTCCTTTTGAATTTTGAAATTAAAAACACGTTTATGTCGGTCTGTCATCAGGTAACAGTGTTTGTAGATGATTGTGTGTCTCACGTGCCCTTAGTTCAGTGTCGGATTCTCTCACGCAGTTTATCTTTCTCAGCAATGATACTCACGGTGGCATAACCACATTTAATTTTGTGGATGCAGTTGATAGCAAAATGTGGTGTGATTTCATTTTTATTTTCTTGTTACATTTTGAGGGGAGAGAGCCTTGGTGTAAAATAAAGCCTTTTCATGAAGTGGTTGTATAAAGTTAAACTGAACCCTGATCTGCTTGATAATGACCCGCTCATCCCTTTTGCCTTGCAGTGGACGTCCAGGAGGAAGAGATGAGCGGAGTCCAGTTCTTCTTCACCCTCCTCTTCTCCATCCTGGGCCTGGGTGTGCTGGCTGTGGTTGGGCTGACGGTTTATGGGCGCTGGAAGGAAAACCGACGCAAACGTTTCTATTGATCAGAGAGCGATCGATCCACACATGTTTTCAGAATGTATGTTTCTTAATCAACATACAGCTCAACAATGCAAAGACTGCCGCAGTTTTACCGAACCATACAATCGAATTAACAACCTCACGGGTCTGAAGCCCAGAGCCAAGAGAACATAAACAGCCGATCTGAAGAGATCATGAACAGGTGAGCCAGCTGTGAAATAATCCTTTTTTTGTTTCTTTCTGTTTGTCGTGTCGTGGAAGATAGATGAGATAAAGCTGCTTTTTCTTCTGTTAAAATACGCTCCTCTCATCTCAACTTAAAGCACAGTGCGTCTGCGACATCTGCACTAACTGAGACACTGAAGATTTAACATATTTGCCCCGATGGGTTTCTGGTGTCAGTTGTGGACAAACAAAAACGTCAGAATCAATCGCTAGATGCTGTGTGTATTTTACTGACATGTTATAGGATTTTGTGGTACTCAAGTTTAAAGTGTTGTTACCTCTTACTGCCCCTTGGTGCAGCTTTAATCTGACTTGCTGTCGTGAAGACCAATCAAGCTGTGGATCATTGGAGACTTCTTTTTGCTGCACTGAAAAAGTCAAATGGAATTGAGCTCCCATGCATTTGAGAGCACCTTATAAGCCAGGCAAAGCACTTACGTCAGCTTGAGTGGATTTATGTTAGCTGTTTTGTAAATGTATGATTGATACGTGGCACTCTGTGTTGTATGTTAAAGGAAGGATCTGAGTCACCAGTGCCTAGCTAGGACCAATAAAGACTTCCTTTATGCTCCAGTTCTTTCTGCAGGTGTGAGCTCCCCTTTTATTTTCTTCACCAGTTATTTGGCTTGATCTACTTAGAAAAGTAATTTAACAGTTCTCAGTTATAAGTGGATGTAAAGGTTTGTCCACAATCTGTCACTGTCGTGCACCGAATATAATGTTTAGCACCAGTTTTCATGTTAACAAAATCTAGCTTTTTCTGTGGCACTGAATTCCATCAGACCCATTCATAGGAACATTTCATTATTTCATCAAGCAATTTCCCTGTGATCATGTTGCTTTTTACTTTTGCTCTAGAATTTACTGTGAATTTAATAGCCATAGGCAGGATCATGTAGTCAAATGGGAGTTTAAGTAAATTGGAGAGTATGTGACTACTAAACTATGCTGTTTAGTTGTTTTACCTGGAGTGCTGCCATCATTCAAGCTGTATACCTTACCCTCCGCATCAAATGGATGCGGCTGTGTCACGTTCCGACTTTGTCCCGGCTCTTGGAGACGGACCGCTACCTTTCTAGCCGGTGTGCCAATCAGACTCCTATTGAACTGCTTTCAATTTTGACCCGTGAGAAAGAAACTTCGAGTCGTGCAAGTGAAACACAAGCCGTTCCCCGCCAGATTATTCTTGATATGTATATAAAGATTGACGTCCTCTTCTTTCCACTGTACAAAATATCCCGGCCATGGCCACTGCCACAATGCAACTTGATCGGCGACCGTTGAGTTGGAGATTCGGGTGTGTTACGCTAGTAAATGGATGTATTATCAGTACTGGATACCGGGCCCCAATATAGCACCTTTTCATTCCTATGAGAATTTCTCGCCTGGGCAAAAGGCTTTTCTAGCATCCGGGTTTACTTCTGCGGTATGTGGCCCACTGAATAAAGTGCAGCAGTGTGTCTCCTGCTGGCCCCGCTCGGCCCATAGACTTCAACCTTGTGACGACGTCACAGATTTTTTAAATCGCTTTTCTCGGCTCGAGGGAAGTTTTTACAAATATAAAACCTCCGTGGATCAAAAATTCATAATAGAAAGAGTCATAATTGACCTTGTTTGCAGTTCGAGGTGTCCGGTCACATTTATAGAATGGTGGGCTATGGGGAAAATGCTTTTTGGGCCTCAGGGGAATTTTTCGTTGCGATACAGCAAGTGGCAACTGAAAAAAAAATAGGCTGCAAGGCTGAGAGGCGGCTCCGTGTCCAGTTCTTCTTATACACCCATGTGCTAATAGCGGCTAATGTAGCCTCGGGGGCTACAGAGGTCTGGTGGCAATTTATCAGACGTCACACAGCTCCATCTGGAGCCACAAAAGGCTTACACAACTTTTTTTAACATATGCAGTAGCACTCCCCAACACCGGTGAACAGACTGATGTGTTAAATCGGCAGAGTTCCACTTTAACCTTAATCCCCCCCCCAAAAAAAAAAAAAAGAATTACAAAAGCTGTACTCTTGCAGAATGACCTGGAAGTGTACGTTGGTGGAATTCATGTTTTTGAATAGTTGTATTGATGTTCTTGGTTGAGTCATACGATGGCGCAACTTCGCCTAAAGGAAAACCAGGTCAGATTCCAGGAATGCTTGAAGCTTAAAGTCCGCGTGTTTTCTGACTCCAGGCCTCTCGAGAACAAACGCGCTTACCAGGGGGAAGAAATCCAGAAACCAAAACTGCACAACCCCATTTGATGAAAAAGTACTGTCGAGTTTGGTCAGTGTGCTTATCTGGGGAGAAGCGTCAGGAGTACATAACAAATGTATGGATGGATGGAAAGCTCACACAACACGCAAGTTAAAACACAACACCAGCATTAAATTCATTAGTTATATCATTTAACTAATGTCACTAATTGGGAGGCCATTGCCCTCAAAAAAGCACTCAACTTTAACTTGCAGTTAGGTAAAACCCATTCACCTTTTTGTTACAGTGAACTATTTGTAGGAGTGGTTTTCATTTAGTTGAGTTTTGTATCCTTGCATATGTCATTTTAGTTCTCATAGCTGTTTGAAACCATATCAATCAGTAGTTGACTGGAATTTAAAACCACTGTTCTGTAATTGCTAGAGGTATAGCTTTGTCTACAAAACTTTAAAGAAGCAGCTTTTGTTGGTAGACTCCAATATTGTTGTCCTTCTAAAAGGTTTACTGTTATTTCTCTTTACTGTTGTAATCATTGAATTCACCATGGGCCGTCATTGGAGCAAATGTCCCTGTAGCTATTTAAATAAAAAGCCAATTCTGCTCATCAAACCATTGTTTTCAAAAAAGATGAGTGAAGAATATGTCCTGTTCCTGTGACTGATTATTATTATTTTTTTCTCTCAGTAAAAGTTTTTATGGTGACCTCGCTCGTGTGGTGATGCATTTTTTGTTTGCTTTTTTTGTCTCACGACCAATTTTTATGACTACTTCATAAATGCTTTAGATGTTAAAAACCAAGACTGTCAAATGCACAAGGTTTGATCTTAATACCTACGGTTTCATATTTAGGCCCTTAAATTGCACACAAGGTCTGATAAGCAAAGCCTCTGAAAAGTATTCAGACCCACTCACGTTTTGCACTCAGTTGGCCAGAAAAGAAAAAGAAAATTTATAAATAGTATGTAAATGTCTGTTTGTTTTTTTAATTAAAGAGCACACAGTTTTTGCAGGAAGTATAAAGAAAATGTGCAGAGATATGGATCCAGATGTAATTAATGTAATGCAACGCATTGAGTCCGATGTGTAGATGTGTACTGTTATTTGCAGATAATATAAAGATGGTGTGCTGCCGGGGCCAGGCAGCTGTAAGCCAGAAATGGCGGGGTAACCTGACCTTGGTGGCGTTACTCCTGCCCTTGCCGGTGTTGCGGGAGTAGTTGATCTCGGCCAGGAGGTGGGCTAGATCTGCCGATGTTTCCGGGGGGTTGAGTGAGGTAGAGGTCGGGAGGTGGAGGGGCAGGTGGATTCTGGGGATTGGGGATAAGACCAGCGGCGTCTGCCTTCAAGGGCTGGGAGAAACTCACATCCAGAGGCTGCAGGATGCGGGACCGGTGTGGTGGCAGGCACAGGAGAATTATCGCCCTCCCTCTGCGCCGCCCAGGCCAGCTCTGAATCCAGGTGGGATTGATGACCATCCACGACGAGCAGAAATACTCGTCGTGGACTGTTTCTTTGTTCTACCTTAAGAGGCCCTGGAGCTGCCCCTGACCTCTGGGCCCTCTTATTAAAGTGGTGGTGTTTGTCACAGAGGCCATTCAGCATTGTTATATAACGTGTACAAGTTAAATTTCGGTCAAGTTCATATTAAACTTCATTTTAAGGATTTCATGGTCCTATATGGCTTGAAAAAAAAAAACTATGACCCTTGTTGTCCTTATGGAACCTCTTTTTTTTAACGCTGATGGATCAACTAAAAAATCTGTCAAGCTGTCAGAACAAGCAAGTGACCAAATGTTGTTGAAGGAAAGATTCCTTAAATAAAACCAATTCTCAAAGCTTCCCTGGGTCTTTCAAAGATTAAAGAAGGTAATTGTCCTTGTTCTTTCCAACTCATCAGGGCAAGACAGGTTCAGGTGGAATATGACACACTGGAAAGGAAAAGAGAAATGGACTGTGAGCGGTGTGCGAACTGACTGCAGAAGAAAAGGAGCGGAAAGGGCAAACGGAAAACACTTGGGCGTCCTAGCCCAGCAGGGCAGATCAGGCTCAAAGAGCAGGTAAGAATGGAAAAGGAACTAATATGAGATTTGAAACGAAGACAAATAAGATGAATCAATTTCTAAATAAGTAATTGATTAAGGTACATTTTTTTGTTATATCCTTTTTTTTATTCTTTTTTCGCACTACTTCGCACTACTCTCTGTAAATGAAGACAAGGAACCTTTAATTAAAACAAAACTAAAACGTAACTTTTAATGTAACAAGCCAATATGAGCTCTGCAATACCTGTCCCTCAGTTTAATGCGCTATAATACTGTTATGCAATCAAGTGGTTGAAAGTGTTGATATGTGCTCTGTGCACCTCTGCAGATCATCAGTGTTACGACACCTGTGGCGCTTCCCAGCGTGACGTGGAACTGGTGGAGGAAATGGAGGCTCTGAGAGAGACTCTGGCCTCTGCTGACATTCAGGGTAGCCAATTCAATTAACATGCATCATTAACGAAGCACTTGCAGGTCCTCTTCGAGGTGCTGCACATGGTACGACTACACAAATAGAGCGGCAGGGACACAAGCAATAAAATACGAGGTAAAACGATGACCTAATGCAATATGGCAGCTTATGTGTTTAAATCCTGGAAATAACTACAGAGCCCTCTGTGGCCTATAACGGACCTCCATGTTTATATAGTAAGCCACTGTGGAAATTGGATTGGGTTATTTCCCCGGAGTTATGTATGTGGTTCATGTGTCTGATCAGTGCTACCACGTGTCATTGTGTTCATATCCTTGTTGTGTTGATTAAGTTATACAAACCTCAATGGTCCTAGACAGCTAAGATTTCTAAAACCAACAGTATTCTACATTTATACAGTTATGGCCATGACATGATGCTGTGATACATACTATGATCATTACTTGGGGAAGCCTTTTTCTTTTCCAGCACTTTTTTTTTTTTAATTTGTTCACTTGGACTCAATTTAATTCTCCGTAACAAATGATATGATGTATCCCTTTTGTGAGTTCCCTTAAAGGAATAGTTTTGGGTAATAATTGTATTTATTCCATATAGCCTAGAAGGGCGAAAACGGAATTCTGTTGCCTTTGGACAGAGCCAGGCTAGTTGTGTCCAGTCTTTATGCTAAGCTAACCAGCTTCAGGCTTCATATTTAGCATAGAGACATGAAAGTGGTAATAATCTTCTCATCTAACTCCCGGCAAGAAAATGCTGAACTTTTCCTTTAAGTGCATTCGCAAAAGGGATACAGCATGTGATTTTAAGTGAGTCTTTGGACATTAAAGCAGTCCTTTTTCCTATGCTTTTATTGTATGCTTTTGTTTTGTAGCACTTTGTGGGTTTATTAAGACACATGCTGCACAATTATTATTGTAATTGTTCCTCGTTTGAATTGATACGCACTGCAAATAAGCCCGTGGCTACATTCTCACGATACAGTAGGTGTGTGATTAATGCACACAGCCCCATACCTGCAAAGTTCTCGACAACAAGCCACGCCCATTAGTATGATATTGTGCGACCAGAGGGCCTGTTTAAACCACTGTCGTGTGGCTGTATGATATGGTGTCTGCCTGTCCGCAATAGGATCTTGTTGACAAGGTGGTGTCACAGCGAGCCACCATGGAGAAGCTCCTCATTGTAACCCAGTATGAGGAACTGGTCAGGCCAAAACCCCGGCTGATCTGAAGCTCCAGTAACGTTCGCGGCTTACATAAACACAGTTTAATCCGTTCTTTACACTTTTGCCCTTGTAGTTTTGGATTTGGAAAGGCTTAACAAAGACATCACCCTCACGCCTCTTTAAATGACGAGTCTCTTAATGGAGCCCAATACCCACCTCGACAGGCCTGCCGTGCCTACTTACGATTGCTAAACTATGATTGGACAACCGTGGTTCGGAGGAGGGGCTTAGCAAATGGATCGACTGATATGCTAAAAATTGTCCAGAGAGGACAGGAGGAAGACGAGGGTTTAATTCTTATATTAGTAACAGTTTAAGACCTAATGCCGGGACAGATTACTTGAACTCCATAGACAATAAACATGGATAGAGAAATGTAGCATTTCTAGTCATGCCACACAGCCTGTTCTGGATGTTGGACTTTCCAAATGCTATGCGCCATCAATCTGGATTACAGCATCTGTCTTCTAACTCACATTGCAGCTAGTAGTCTAATGCTGGGGTGGGTGATGGTTATTTAAAAGCATCTCGGTGCTGGCAGCCCAGGGGCTGGATTGAAGATTTATCAGTCTGGCGCAGCGAGGAAATCTCTGTTAACAACATTCTCTTGTGGGGTGATTGGGCCTGACTGATGGCTCTGCTGATTTCTCCCGAGATGTTTTCACAATCCCCTCTCCCGTCACCTTGGGCCATTGTCAAAGTGAAATATCTGATCCGCTTGATGCACTCATCACTTGATCTTCTTAAACAGCTGGGACGGGGGGGGGCAGTTTGTACCAAGAGAAATAAAATCAGTAAAGAAACGGTGAGACACCTTCACATGGGGCCATTTAAAGTTTTATCGTACACTGCGCAGTGAGACATTTTACCGCTGTGGAGAGAGGGGTTGTCTTAAAAAGCTCCATCTGTTTATTTTAAGGATCGACAAGCTGAAGGAACGAATGCAGGCGAGGCTGAAACAGGAAGTGGGCAGGAAGTGCAGCAGTCTCAGGATCTGTTGGACACTGTTGAGCAGGGGGTGAACAACCTCTACTTCAGGATGAGCCGCGTGCCCCGTGGGGGTCTGGACCAAGAACAGTCCTCTCTACTTCCCACTTATTGTCGGTCGGTCAGTCGGCCGGGCCACCACTTTGGCGAACCTCTTACGTTTCCTGTAGAAGGTTGACATTTTGGGGTTTCAGTGAAATACCTTGACAACTCTCAGATGGATTGCCATGACATTCAAAGGATTTAGCCTAATGACTTCGGTGATAGCCTGACTTTTACTCTAGCACCACCAATGGTGGTTGACATTTTAATTTATCCAATACTTTAGTTTTTCACCAAAACCCTGAAAAACCAATGACATTCCTATCAGCTCAGCTAGTATGCTTTGTGTTTAGTGCTAATTAGCAAATGTTAGCATGCATAAACATGAAAGCTAGATGGTGAACATGGTAAACATTATTCGTAGTAAACATTAGCATGTTGGCATGGTCATTGTCAGCACAATAGCATGCCAACGTTTGCATTCAGCTCAAAGCCCTGCTGTCGCCTCTCAGTCTCGTTGTCGACGGATAGCAATATTGGGGAAACTAGTAACAAAAGAAAGCTAGTAACTAGTAACACTAACTGACATATTCAACAAATCTTTGACTCTTCTTCAGGGGTTGCCCGGTGCATCCAGTACTGACAGCATTGACAAGCTGACGGACATCATCGCCTCGGAGCGGAGACCTGAGATCAGCAGCCCGGACCAAGAGAGGGTGCTACACTTCTCCGATCCTCTTTCTATCTGCTCTCAGTTTGGGTCTGACCAACATTATTTTTAAGGTTGATGGGACAGGTTAATGTGCTGCATCTGATGTTATTATTACAGTTGTATAGGTCCTTTAACACTAACACTGATAGCAATATCAGGTTTTGTGCAGATTATCAGCATTTTTAAACTTGACCAGTTATGACTGATTCATTTAGTAACTATTAAAGGAACACTGACACTTTGGAAAACACGTTTCCTGTCTTAACCAGGGTTACATGAGAAGATTGATAAACAGTGTTTTTGGCAAGTTCTCAAATGTATCTATTGTCTGTCCCATCAGCTGTTTATAAGATTTTTAAAGGTGTCAGAAATCCATTATGGTTTAAACTCCCTGTCAATTGTCAAATGTTTTTCTTCTTGTAGCTTACGTTGCAGTTCGAGCTTGAATCGATGCCTCATGCGTCTCACTTCTCAGTTTCCAGTTCTCACTCTTTTGGGGAAGGATTGAAGTTGTTTAACCGGTTTGACCATTGAGTCTGTTGTGTCTGGGAATGCGTTAACCCCCACAGCCTTTGCCTCTGTTTCTTCTTCTTCCTTAGGTTTACAGTTTGCTGGAACAGCTCGACACGATGAATTTGAGGACCAACACGAGACCAACCACCCCGACAGCTGAGCAGCAATTTCCAGAACTGGCTGCTTCCAGAAGCTTATTATAGAAATACTTTCCTTTACTTTTTTTTTGCCAGTGTTTGGAAGAAAGCCCAAACTGTCACCCTCTGCTGAGAGACAGTCGGTCCGGATGCTCAGGTGTAATTAACCACCCACAGAAACAGGCCTGCCATGGTTAAGAAGCTGCAGCAACACGGGTGTCACTGTCCTCAGTCAAGGTTGTGTGTGGCTGGGGTCATCAGTGTTTGGGTCAAAAGTTTGGGATCCATAAAATGAGAATGTTAATTCAAGGAAAAAGAGCACTATTTTGTTTTCGGGGCAAGTGTGAGAACTCGGAATGTCTTTAAACACAATCTCATTTTACAAAACGCAAAGTAAATATCAGAAATGCGTTCAAGGCTTCAGATGTCTGGACTGAGAATCTTCCTCTCTTTCTTGAGCCCATCTCACGGACACTCCCCAGCTTAGTGACGAAGCGGAGCGCTCGCTGTCCCGCGAGGACATCAAACGCAGCAGCATTGGACTGATCTGATGGGATCCGAGCAGAGCAAGAGGTCCTCGAGGAGAGCCAAGAGGAAGCAGTAGAGATAAAGACCACGCAGTGGGTCTAACAAGGCTATTTAAATAAAAAAGAAACGCTGCAGGACCTTTCTGCTTTCGTTTACTCCACAGATGCACAGTGCACCGCGATGAGATGACGTGTAGATGATGAGAGCGATTGAGGGATGAAAGAGGGATTCTGTCAAAATCTAAACACCTTTTCTGCTGTAGAATAAAAAACTGACAGTATTTTCCTTGGACTTTTATAGTAAGCGAGAGAGCTTACTTTTAATGTGCCAGTGGATTTAGTAAAACTCGGCTGTAGACAGTGTACAGTGAATGCCCCTCCGTGAATAGACTTCTTAAATGTAGCAAAATGTAAGCAAAGCACAAAGGCAACCTTAGGCGTGAGCTTGCTTAAAACTGCAGAGCTTATATCAAACCACTAGGTAGGAGCATTGTGCAACTAATTTAAAGAGAACAGATGCACATGTTGAGCTCGCTGGCACGTTTATCTAATGCAAGCATCAAATTGGGGAATACACCACACACTTTCAGATAATGCTATCAAATAGAATTATTTGAAAGTGTATTTATGTATATACTGTATATATATATATGACTGTATATATATGTTGCATACGTACAAAGTGAGTTTTTACTTAAGACATCAAACCTTAGGTTTTTTCATCACTTTCATACTTATATTAAATGTATTTGTAATATGCATTTTTCAATACGAACTTCACTTTTTCACAAGTCTTTACACAGTCAGCACCACAGCAGTCCAGTGGCATGGTTAGACATAGACTTGATTTCTAAGACTTACAAGCCGCTCTCCCAGAGCAATATTGCATGCTGACCCATGATTACGGTCACCCGATGAAGGGCTTAAGTAGAACTGGGGCAGCTTAGCGAGGTACTGAGCTGTCGAAAATTGGCCAGAAGTGGAAAAAGGCGCCACATTACTGGTTTTAATGTCTTTAAGATAAGAAAGAGAAGGCATTCCACTACACTTGTTTTGAGATTTGAGTCTCCTTTATGGACTCATGATGAAAAATAGTGAAAGTGCAAAAATCATACTTAATAAAAATTGTTTTGGGGGGAAAAAAATGGTTTTACGGCTGGCTAACAGATTGAAAAACCCTTTTTGTGGTGTTTACCTTGGTCACCAGTGTGAATCTAGGGCGTGATGTCACCTCAGTGACATGACTTGTTTTCTGTAGAGACTAGACACCATTTCCTCTGCGGAGGCTGAAGTGGGAGGAGATGAACAGGCATGTGGAAAAGCCACTTTCAGAATCAGAAAAAACCCCAAAGTGGAATAAAACATTTTTCACTTTACACCAATATATACACTGCGAAAGCTATATTTCTAAGTAAGTGAGATAATATATTTCAGGTTTGAGTCTTTTGGCTTGCATGAGGGTGCATTTTCAACTTGTTTTTGGTATCTAGTTTTAAGCTTTAGTGTTAAGTAAATTGTTTCAGCCTGTCAGCGGAAGGACAGGCTGCTGCTATCCACCTAGTATAGCTCGTCATGCAGTTACATATAGCCAGATTTAGCTTAAAATAGAGGAAATGGTTATATTATAAGAAGCGATTAATACAGGAAGGTTTGCTAACTACTATCATAAACATTGTTTATTGTCCCAGACCGGACCAAACACTGAAGATGATGTTGCTCCAGCGTTTCTCTTCATTGGTCTGGCTGTTCTCTGCTGATGTTGTATCATTCAGGGAACTCAGATACAATCAAATCTGCTCCTGTCTTGTTTCCCTCTCGAGGTGCGGCAGCAAGACAGAAAAAAATTGAACTATCATGAACTCCATGGTCAACGGCAAAGAGCTGCGCGAGCTGTGTTTACACTGGATACAATGGAGGTGCTGGCAGCACGCGCTCGCTGTCTGAAAGCACCCTTAGAGTCCACAGTCATGCCATGTCTGTGAGGCTGTACTTAGACACAGCGGTGCTCAGAGCTAAATGCTAATGTCAGCATGCTATCATGCTCCCAGCGCCACTGCTAACATTCTTGAGGTTTAGCAGGTGTAATGTTCGGGGATGTCATTCGTTTTCGACCAAGTGCTTGGTCATAAACCAAAGTGTTGGATGAGTGGACATTTTGACCTTGATGACGGCACTGGATAATAAGAATCAGGGGAGCACAAACGTCATTGAGACTCACTCACTCGCGAACACAACGTCATGGCGATCCATCCAGCAGTAGCCGAAACATTTCACTCAAAACCCAAAAAGGTCAACCTCATGGCGCCGCTAGAGGAAAGGTCCGGGGGAATCACCAAAGTCAGTACGATTCATCCTCAGGGGACCATGAATGCCGTACATTCAGTAGTTAACGAGATATTTCAGTCTGGACCAAAGTGGTTTACATTGCCATGGCTAGAACCGCTTCGGTGGGCATCGTGACTCAGTGGTTAGCACACATTCACGCACATTCGTATGCCGAAGGCGCAGCTTCGGGAGCAATTCAGGGTTCAGTATCTTGCTCAAGGATACTTCGACACGTGGCTGGGGGAAGCCGGGATCGAACCGCCAACCTTCCGATTGGTGGACGACCGCTCTGCCACCAAGCCACGTGCCTAGGAATAAGACATTTTAATTATTGAATCCCCTAGTATTAATTGTAATACTTGTAATTTGAATAAATACACTACACAAACATTAACTGAATTAGCCTGACTTATCCTGACTTATTTTAAGAAATCTTATCAAGCTAAAATCATTTACTGCGCTGGCAGCCCAATTTGTTTCAAGTAAAATATCATGTTCATATCTAAAATGTTTTCACTTAAATCTTATAAGTTATGGTGCATCCAGGGAACGCTTCGCACATTCGCTGCAAGCAGCTGCCCAGCACAGCCACAGTGTTACACCCTTTTTAAGTGCAAATGAAGAAAGCTGAAAGCCAGATACAAAGCATTGCTGCTAGTCCCCTACACATACGGCGACCTCCCCTTGGAGAAATTATTGATTTAATCTGTATTAGTGGCCTTCCTCCGTCCTGTTTGTCATCTCCGTCAGAGCATTCCCCCTCCTCTTCCTCCTCCTCCTCCTCCTCCTTTCCTCCAGGTTTCTCGGGGCTTTGAGTTATCCATTTGTAATGTAAAAACAAAGCGGGTCACACAGGTAAGTAGGTCATTGCACAGCTGACGTGGCGAGTCCCTCTGGCTTCAGCACATGGTTATGTACTGTACGTGTTGCCACTCTGCCAATTGCTCCCCTAAGACGTCAGACATGTGCAGACAAGGCACGTTTCTCCTCCGGAAACGCAATCAATGTGCCAAGTGACCTGTTCATTCTCCGACACCATCCCGTCCTGCCTTAATTGATTCGTCGCTAGAATTAATTTTAATTTTGTCTTCTGTTTCCTTCTTTCTTTCTTTCTTTCTTATTGGATGACTATTTCACTGTAACACCTCTTTGTTATTATATTACATATAGAACAACTGAATGCTTCCATTCACACGATGGGTAGCGAATGAAGTAGAGAAAAAAGGGACCGAATGACGTACTCTCTTGGTATCGGAATCACTTTAAGGGAACTGGTAGTACAATAGTTCTGAAGACCTTTTTTCTGGCCACCACTGTTCAGCAAGTTCTGTATATATGTATTTTTAGTGTTATCTGCCTTTCATACCCGTCTTTGCTAGCTGCTCCCATAGCGGACTGAGGATGCTGCTGTGCTGCTCTGGATGACATGCTCTGTTGTGAACTGTCATTTCCAAGTGATGGTAGTGCTTATTTTCCAGGGTGTGTATTTGCCATGTAACAACAAAGTGTTCTCATTTCAGCCCTGTAGTCTTATGCACGCATTTGGGGAAAGATATCAGACTTGGATAGTTTGCCACATTGGGCCAGAATATATCATTTCAGCCATGCCTAGCTGGGATGGCAGTCTCAGAGTGTCTGTTGGTTGGTCGCTCCACCACTTTGGCGCAGGCTCAAATACTTAAACAACAATCGGATGTATTAGCACAAAATTCTGTTGGGACGTGCGTGGTGCCCAGACCATGTATTCTACTGACTTTGGTGATCCCTTAAGTTTTCCTCTAGCACCATCATCGGGTCAAAATTTGTACGTGTCCAATACTTATGCTTTTTGTTACCTTGTGTTGTTATAATTGCCTCCATTGTCTTCCTCACATGTAAGCTGCTTTGGATAAAAGCGTCTGCTAAATGACTAAATGTAAGTGTACTCTGGTTTATGACCAAATACCTGAAAAACTAATGACATTCGCATAAGCCTCAGCTGTGTTTTGTGTTCAGTGCTAATCAGCGAATGTTAGCATGCTAGCGTGCCAAACTAAAATGGTGAACATGTCAAACATTATGCCTAGCTCAGTGTACAGCCTCACAGAGCCGCTGGCATGGCTGTAGACTCTTCGTCTTGTTAAAATGATTATTTTTGTTATGTAAAATAATATTGTGATAATGATAATGAAATATTGCAATATGCACATTGTTTCCGGTCACATTTCAAGCTTTTTCTAAATCCCAAGGACTTTACTGAGGGATTTAATTTGAATCACATCTAACTCTGAACAGCACTAAGACAATAGTACGAATGACGGGACATAGTGTGATAAAAGGGCCATAAAATCATTGTTTATTTGGTCTCTTAAGGGGATTTTCTGATAGGTAAATACCACCAGCCTTATTATTTAAGTGCAATGACCAGATTATCTTTTATTTTGAATTATTCAGCTGTAACTCATTAGATGTTGCATGATTTATGCAATTGTTGGGTTCTATCCACATGGTCGAATTATTTTATTGTAAGAGGCTTTGGATAAAAGCTACAGCTAAATACATGTGATGTAATACTTACTGCTACTGTGTGAGGTGCTGGCCAAACCAGAGCTGTGTGCGTTTACATTCTACTGTCAGATTGATGTAAGGGTATCGGCATTGGCTCATTTGTGAATATTAGCTCCGTTTAGTCAGTTTCATCTCTAGCTAGTATCATGTAAAGTTTACATGTTTAATTTTGTGCATATCTGCACAAAACATCAACCATCAGCAGCCTGAGCTAGAAAGGTATCAGTGCTGTAAAATCCATATTTGTTGCACCAAAATAATTACAGGCATGCACCCGTCGCAGGGCTTCTTGTCTCTAGAGATTTCATGCCCTGTAATTAAATCTCGCTGAACCAGACGAAGCCCACAGTGGTGACGCACGTCTGTGACATCAGAAGGCCTATCGGATCGGACTGAAAGTGAGAGGCCAAATTGAGTTTCCTTTAGACGCTTGCACTCCCTTGTGAGTGTTAATAATAGCCTGCTTAATCACCGGGTCAGAATGGGGTTGCTGGGCTCACACACACACCTGTGTGTTGACCATACCATAGTATGAAGTACAGAGGGATGGATTCCAGTCCTCCCTGTGCCAAGGGTTAGTCCGATATCCAATATAATCCATTTAGTTTGATGACGGGAAGTAGCGTTCGACCGTGGGAGTTGTCTTCGCTGTTCAACGACCC
>CM022476.1:27990013-28012775 GCA_011952105.1 Coreoperca whiteheadi
TATGGATGTAGTGAGAGAGGACATGAAGTTAATTGGTGTGAGTGAAGAGGATGCAGAGGACAGGGTTAGATGGAGGCGCATGATTCGCTGTGGCGACCCCTGAAAGGGAACAGCCGAAAGGAAAAGAAGAAGTTAGTGTGTAACGCAACAAAATGTATAACACGGATCTAGTCCTTTTGAGACATTTTAATGTGTACATTTGACATATTATACCTTTAAGTAGTTGTTGAGTGATTCCCGCACAATTCTGACCTGATGATGGCGCTAGATGAAGTCAGGGGATCACCAAAGTTAACTTTCATGGCCATTCAGTCTTTAGCTTAGCATAATTAAAGCAGGGGGAAACTGGTAGCCTGACTCCTTCTGCAGTAAAAATTTTAAATTATCCACCTTTCAGCACATAAAGCTCACTAATTAACAAGTTATATCTCATTTAATTTGTTCAAAAAACTAATTGTAAAAATGGCAACTTGTGGTTTTACGGGGAGTTACGTGATCAGCTAATCTCCTGTTGGTTTTAGCTTCATACTTAGCGTGCAGACAGAAGAGCGGTATCGCTCTTCACATCTAACTCTCAGCAAGAAAGTGCATTTCCCAAAATGTCAAGCTATTCCTTTCAAGATCAAAGTGTGTACGTGGCTAGTTTGATTATCAGCACAAGATATCAACTTACAACCGTTCAAATAATGACACATTAGTTTTAGCTTGAGAAGAAGTCCCGTTTATAATACTGTTCAAAATCAGTTTGGTGCTAAAGGCTGATGTATAGCAGTAGGCAGTCAATAGAACAAAATCCCTTTTGTGAATCCATTGGGAGGGAACATTCAGTGCTTTGCCATGAAGCTACTATATAACGAAATCAGAGAGATAATATAGTGCACAGGCAGCAGTGGAATATTATGGTCTGTTGTTGGTGCAGGTTCCAGCTGGACAGCACTGATGGGAAGGTATGGTAATTTGGCAGCATTTACATAGTAATAGGCCAATTCATTCTCTAGACCCAGGGACAGTTTAGCCACGTTATCACTTGATTGACAGGTGGATGGAAATCAAGTAACCAGTTCAGGAGATTTTCTTCTGTCTCTTGTGTAGCCCACGGTGGGTGATCCTTGCTGTGGCGCTGAATTAGATCTGCCACATTTTACATCCAGAGGAAAGAATGAGGTGAGACACGCAAGTTGTTTTAACATTTGCCTTCCCTCTGCTAATTGCAGATACATCCTGGGTCATTCATGTCACAGTAAATCAGCATTGCTCCGCAGGTTTGCGTTGCATTTGAGTTTTATCTCTTAGCTTTTGCTACCAGAAGTATGTTGCGTTCATCTTAAAAGTCACACTGTATGCTTCAGTCAGAGGGCGTATGCTTACAAACCCCCTCAGGTAACCAGCGCGAAGATGACAGAATGACCCACAACTACGTGTTGGGGGAGCCAACGTCACAGCAGGCTAGGGGTGAGTGTCTTAGTAGGGAGTCAGGGCCACCACGAGCCTCCGGAACAGCTTCAGTGCTCCTGGCCACGCCTGTGGAACTCTGTTGGAGGGATGAACACCGTTCCTCCACAAGATATTCCCTCATATACAACCTTTATTCGAATCAGGTCATCTCATTGAGATCAGGATCCCTTTTGCAAGAGAGACCTTAACTTGGAATGTGATCCAAAAAACAGTATATAAGCATATCATAATTATTCATTCCTTTGTTTGATGCTCTAGTGGCATTCATTTACCACTTGAATTATTCCATTACTGGGTGCATGACCCCTAATTCATCATTTGTAACAGTTGCAGAGTTGCTTCAATCATGAAGGGAAAATTATTGTAACGAAATAGAACAAGAACAATAAAATTGTACCAGAAAATACATTTTGTCCTTAATACAGTGAAGCCCAGTAAAATGAATGCATCAGGAAAGATGTAGTTTTACTTCTAAATGCAGTAATAATTATTCATACGTATAAACCTGCATACATGCATATCCATGCATGTATATATATATATATATATATATATATATATATATATATACATGTATACACATTGACCCATCTACATGTACCCGTGCACATTTCATTTTATTCATTGCCTCCATGATTTCACTTTACATAGAACAGCCATTCAGCCCATGTAAGATGTTTTGGAGGGTGAAGCTCAGACAACTGGTTGAGTAAGAGTGAACTGGGTTCTGTACTTTCATTTTTCCCTCATCATTTTGATTCATTATTTCTGGAGGCATTACATCTACCAAGATGAATAAATACAATATGGGCCCACAGAAATGCTCATAGTCAATTCCTTTTTAACACCAGTCCAATTTGATTTTACTGGAGAGTTTAGCTAGTGTCCCGTGCTGGTTTAAATTATATTTCAGATTTATTCCCACCAAGAAGAGAATTACTTACTGGGTAAAATATCGCTTTAGTTCAGCTGTATGTGCATTCATTGAAAATACATATTTCTCAGAGCATACTGTTTGTATTCCTGGCCCTGGCAGGCACAGCTTTCAGCCTTCTGTTGTCTATTCTTTGGGACTGCTGTCAAACAAGGAAACGATCTGAACTAAATCCGAGTTATTGGCATAAATAGCAGCATCTACACCGATCAGAGTCTGTCTATTTTAGTTCAGTGGCCCTCGCAGGGTGAGTTGAGGAGTTTGGGGGGGGGGCTCTTGATGTGTGCGTCACCCACTCGTCAGCCATCTAAAAACAGCACCACGAACACGTGAACGACCCTCATGACCGCGTCACCGCCACCGCACACATGCAGATTTTACACCTAGTCCCACCGTGTGGAAAATCTGCATCCTGCAGCAGTCCGGCTAACAACGATGGAACACCTCAGCACGTCTGTGCAATATTATCGTCAGATTCCACAGGAAGCCTTCAGGATGAAAGCCTGAGAAAGACAGATAGCTTCGGGCCGCGTGTGATGAACGACTGCAAGCAGCTGTTGTGAGGAATTCTGTTATGACTCGAGATGATCAGTGATAGCAACTGTGCTCCTCCCAACAAGCTCTTGCTACAGGGATGTTGCACGCATTCTTGACCATAGACTCCACATAAATCATAGAGTACTGATTATAAAGCGTGCAGATGTGCTCCTTTCAGCCCATCTGTTGAACCTGGGGCCCCGGATGGCATCCAGGTGCTGAAGGACTGTGCCACGGAGCGCTCTCCCATTCTTCATTGGGCATCTGGGCATCCTGCAGGACCGCTTCAGTGCCCATCCTGTGGAGAACATCCACCATCATGCTGGTGCCCAAGAAACCCCGCCCCTCAGAACTAAACACCTACCAGTGGCCAATTGCACCCACCTCAAAGATTACGCCTGTAATATGTAAAGTGTAAAGTGCCTGGAAAAAGGGACCGTTAAATAGAAGTGTTAATCTAATCTAATCTGTTGAGGGAGAGAGAATACAGTAGCACAATGCTACTGCTTCATAGAATTTTAATTAATAATGATGTAATGGTAGTGGTAATATCAATAAAATAGTAGTAAGTAAATAATAGTAAATAATAGCCAGCCAAAGCAATAAGCTTTATTAAAGAGGAAATTCTTAATCCTGCTCTTAAATGTGGAGATGGAGTCTGGCTTCTGAACCGAAACTGGGACCTGACTCCACAATTCATGCAGCGTTCATGGCAGAGCCAGGGCTTACGAGACACGATCTCAGAATATCAGAATTCCACACGTACGTCATCAGGAAACTCGTAAGACTTCTAGTATAAATTCAGTAATTCGTGCAGCATATAAAACATTGACTTCATCTGAACCTATCCAGGAATTTGTATATCAACTAAGCATTTATTGAGCTACTGATGTGCTGTTAAAATATCAGAATTTCAGGAATGTAATTAGGGACTCGTATGACTTCAAACACACAGTTTGATTCAAGTAATCACATTATATCGATAAGAGGTTCATGTGATCATATTCAGGAATTTAAATGTCAACTGAGCAACAGGATTTTATGATAATTCTTATTAAGCTGATGGGCGGCTTTCATGGCAGGGCCAGGACCGAAAATTGAACACATCAGAATTTCACACGTACGTAATCAGGAAATTCTTGTACAAATTCAGGAGTTCACAAAACGTTTAAGACACGTCGTGACTTCATGTGAACACATTCGTGAATTCGCATGCAAACCTTCTGGAAAGGACACCCCCTCTGACCAAGGACTGCACTAAGAGGGGCAAATTCACAAGGAATGAAGGGCGCCAACGATATTACAGCGCAAACGTTTGGCAGCTGAGTGCCATTCGCCACTGTTTTGCTTCTGTGAAATGCTCATCTGCTGTTCTCTGCAGTGGTCCCACTCATATTTGTTAGCGTGTACTGAAGTAGCACATCGCATGGTTTTACATTTTTGTGTTTTTATAAATGCAGTTGCAGGAGTACTTTCCGCTCATGAGGAAAGAAATGTATGACTTATTCTAAACTCCCTGAATTCTTATGATCTAATAACTCCCCCTGCTCTTTCATCCGTTTCTCTTATGTTTCTATGACTTCCTCTGTATGGAGTGATTCGGGGGCTTTAACTGGGCGCTCTTGCCCCGGGCCTCTGGGCGCATGGCGAGCTGTTTTCTCTCCTTGTTCCATGCTGGACTGCTACAGGGCGTAGCCATCGTCTCCGCTTCTCACAGGGTATTCTGGTGTCATTATGCCATTCAGTTGCACCTTCATTTTTTGGTGACCGTGTGCTGTTATCTTGTCCACGTCTCCTTGGACTGCAGGTGCTTCCAGTCAGATGGGTTCTTCGTTGGCGCTCTCTATGTGTCTCCCATTGGATGTTATCTGATGACTGGCTTCTTTCCAGTTCATCTCCACTTGATTCTGCCCTCTTGCTGATTCTGGCAGTCTTGTTTCTTGTCTGTTTGTGTTTGTCCCCCTCTCTGCTGAAAGCCTTTTCATCTTTTTCCTTTGCCTTCCTGTTATTTCTTGTCTTTCCCAGTGGGTGCGTCCTCACCTGAGGTTGTTTATGACTTTCCCCTGCCAATCACTCTTTTCTTCAGGTGAAACGTGGTCTGTGATGGTGTTCCTGGCTCATCAGAAGAGGTCTCTAGTGCGCAAGTGCCCAATTTAACGTCCTCTTCTACCTCTGTGATTTTGGCTTCACCGCTCTCCTCCTTGGCCCCAGGTTCCACTTCAGCTTGCTGTGGTAATTTGTTTCTTTCAGTGTCAGTGAGAACTTTCTTTGCAGTTCCCCTGATATCTCCTGTTCCTCATTTTCACTTCTTACTAGTGTTGGAAATTGTCCCATCGTAGTCAGCTTCTTAGTAGGGGAATATGGTGGGGCCCTGACCGACCACGGTGGCGCAGTGGGCTGTTTCTGTTCCTCTAGCGCCTTTTTTTTTTGCTTTCTCTCCCACTTGCCCCTTTCTCATTAAAGCTCGCATTTGCGTGTGAATGCAACTATTATTCCTGAAACATCTCATTCTATAGCCCGTTTTCCTTCTCGTGCACTGCTCATGTCTTCTGCTCTGTCGTGTTTTATGTTAGCGTCCACTGCGTCACAGCAGGCTCCTTTAAAGGTGCCCTCTTTCGGCCACCTCGGCTTTCCTGCGGTACGGCCATGCCATTTTTCCACAGTTGAATCTGATTTTGGGGATCTGGGTGTTGATTTATTACCAATGGCACTGGTGCAGCCACGCCACCTCCCGTTGCCATGTTTGCCCCCATGGAGCCTTGTCTTGCACAGCTGGCTAGTGCTCTAGGGATTTCGTCTGTGTCCCTGGTTCTTATAGACCTATAATGTGTTTGTGTACAGCGACGACGTTAGATACTTTGTTAGATCGGTTCGATTCCCCACAATTCAGCCGTTCAGCTCATTTTACGGAAAACCATGAGCACCAAAGTGTAATTCATTCAGATTGACTCCCTTCCTTTTGAAGCAGTCATAAAGTCCGAATATGTGTCCATTCCTCCATTATTTACATTTCTTTAGTCCGTAAGGGTCCACCCATCAAAAGAATCAAAACAGTTTTTCAGTAAAAATGTATGCAGGCTGTGAATATTGTCATGCGACTCGGGTCTCTCTCTCTCTCTCTCTCTGTGTACATGGGGTTGGCCTAGATGGTCTTCCAGAGCTATATCTCAAATGAATGATTCGTAATTTATGAGTTGTTTGAAAGCCTAATATTCATACTGGTTTAAATAAACAATTTCACAGTATTCCCCATCTTTGCTGAGAGAGAGTTTTGCCGGTTTCACTCACGGGTGTATTGTTTCCTCTGTTATTCTGCCGCCACAATGCGTGCGCACCTGCAGTGACCGTGACGTCGACTCCCCACTGGCTCATTAACGGTAGTATTTTACTAGCAGCGATACCTTTTTTGTATTTTCTCACCCTAGTGGGATCAAATTCTCGCCTCTCTGAGCCATCGCCTATCAGGACTTTGATAATGTAACCCAGCTGACCTGATTCCCACTTGGTGGAGACGCAGTCGCGGATTTATTGTTACTCAGTCTCGCCCCGCTATCCCAAATCCTCAATAGTAGCAACTGCTCTAAGGTCATTGCACTGAAGCTCCAGCACTTGTGCGAATGCCACTGGAGTCCACCAACCACAAATTATTTCTTTCCACAGCACATCAGGAAACTTTTCCTTTTAGTTTGCCAATGCTCTATGCCATTTTTATTAGTAGGTTCGTCCCAACCACAAATATGCCTCACTTCCCGGTCTCTACTGCTCAGGCGTGGACAGTAGCAAAGTACATTTACTTAAGTAGAGTACTTAAGTACAACTCTAAAGGCGCTTTTCCATTACACACTCGACTCGACTCGACTCGCCTCGGTTTGGTTTTCCACTGTGTGAAAGTTGTACCTGCACCTGCTTCCAGGTACTTTTCTTCGTACCACCTCCGGCGAGGTTCTGAGCGAGCTGAGGCGATACTAAAATGTCACGGGAAAACACGGCAGACTGCTGATTGGTCAGAGACAATCGTCACTATTCACTGCGTCATCATTGCAAGCGCCAGACGGAGTGTCCTGAATAACCCCGCCATTTTTAAATAGTTTGGCCAGAGATTGCGAGATATACCGATTACTATTATGTATGTTTGTTATTACTGGAGGAACCACAACAATTTACAGCCCCTGGTTTTTAACATATCCCTAAAATATCCAGTATTAATCGAGCTTTATTCTAGTCTCAGACAAGGAACAGATAAAGTGAACAACTTTACACCAGTTCTTTGGAGGATGTTTAAAGTCACTCCGAGAAATTTGGGAAATTTGGGAGCCAGCTCAAGGATACGCCATCAAGAGCATAAATTGCAGCACTTAATCACAAAGTCATTCCTGGCTTGCATTCAGCGTCACAGATTGATGATACATACACAAATTAGTACAAGAGGAAAGCGTACAAGAGTGCAAGGTTTGAATTTCCCTTTTAAATCAATGAAGGGCGAACAGATTTTAGCAGCTAAATCATGACCAATAACATTATCAAAAGACTGAAAGCCAAGCAATACTAAATAACCACTCTGGTAATTCGGTCTCCAACATTGTCAGATGTGAGCTGAATAAGAATTCTCTGGTGATTCACAGAACGGATCTGCATTTAAATATTCAACACTACATCCATAAGTATATATATAAATATATATATATATATATATATATATATACTTAAATCAGGGTGTTTGGAGGCAGCACTGGCAGGCCAAGAGGTACAAGAGTGTTCATGTGCTATCAGTCATTCGCCTTTCATATTGTATTCGTCCGTGAATCAGAAAACCATTTTGAGTAATTTTGAGGGTTTTTATTCCAGAAATATAACTGAGAAGACTATGAATAATCACAGATCTTACCTGCATTTTCGTGACCTTTGTGCACAATATAACAATGCAAATGCGTCCTAACAACTCTAGGTCAAAGCCAGGGTTCCAAAACGGGAGAGCTACGGGGACCTCGGCTCCCCTGGAAGAGGCAAGAGCTCCCCAGAAAGCCTCACTTGAGAAATGTAGGGGGAGCTCTAAAATATCCACTGTGACACTGTTTTTTTTTATCTGTATAAATTCACATTTTCCTGTATATTTAGGTTCCTGAAATAACTAATAGGCTGATAGTAAAGCGCTTGTCAGCGAGCGTGTTTATTCGCACATTATTTCAGATCATTTGCGTCTAATAAAGACAATGCTGTCTATTCCTGCTGTGGCCATCCATGTGTGGGGGCCCATTTAACTAGGTTTTCACTAAGACCAATATTTGAGGCTGTGGGCAAGTTTAATATGGCATAAGCAGGCTAGGTCTGGTCTGTTTAACAAAGTAACACAAACCATTGGGCATTGGCATTTTCATTGTTTCTCGGCAGAGAGCGATTAAAGAAGCACTGCAGTGAATCATTGTTCTGTTTCTTTACGTTCCCAGGCTGAATATTCTCTGTAGGAATTGAAATGTATTGCCAGTGTATTTTTGCACGTAGGTACTGTACCTGCGATGGATCAACCACGTGAAGTTAGGGGTAATTCTTGACAATATGTTGATGAGGTTAGGGTGTATTATTTTAAGTAATTTTTTCAGAAGTTCCTGTAGTACGGTAATCCACTTCTGAGCTGTAAAGAAGGAATAAAAAAGCAAATAAGTAGCAGCAGGTATATCAAATTTAGTAAACAAAGACAAGGTGTTGATCTTCATTTTTACAGCTATTTATTCTTCTTGTCATGGCTTTGGGTTTTAGTTTAGTTAGTTCCTGTTTTATTGTGATAGTCATTCCTCATGTGTCTTGGCTTAGGCATTTCCTGTCTTTGTGTGTTTTCCCGCCAGCTTTGATTGTCTGCCCCACCCTGATTAGCTTCACCTGTGTCTAGTTATCCTCCCCTTACTTGTGTATTTAGTTTGTGACCTCCCCTTGTCTCAGGTCGTCTCAGTTGCCGCGCTGGTTTTTGCGGTGCTCTGTTTCCCTAATCTTAACAAAGTATTTGAACCCAAACCACGATCTTTCCCTAACCAAGTCCTTTTGTACGTAACCCTAACCAAACCTTAACTGTGGAATGCACAGACGAGTGATGCTCTCCTGCTGATAGCGCTATGCATGGCCAAACAATGTCTTTTGTAGTGCAATGTTGGAGGACTTGTCGGGCTGTGTTTAGGCACAGCTGTGCTTTGAGCTAAATGCTAACATCGGCACGCTAACCTGTTCACAATGACAACGCTAACATGCAGCTGTTGTGCGGCTAATGTTTACCATGGTCTACCATTTCCGTATAGCATGTTAGCATGCCAACATTTGCTAATTAGCCCTGAACCAAAGTGCAGCTGAGGCTGATGGAATTTTATTATTTTTGCAGGTATTTAGCCACAAACCAAAGTACTGCTCAAATAAAAAATCCGACCCAATGATGAATTTCTGAGCCAAACTGTGTGGCAATCGATTGAGGCAGGGACATTTCCCCTAAAACCACAAATGTCAACCTGATGATGGCGCTAGAGGAAAAGTCAGGGGCTAGAGCTGCTACCACGGCGACTTCTTCTGCTACTGAGCTCCACAATATCCCAGTGACAGAGCCGCTGTCTGGTGAAAGATCAGCTTAATGTACATGTTTCACCTGCGGTGGTCCTTGAGCTTCACTGAGGTCAAGAAGCCTTATGCACCTTCAGCCACCGCCAATTAGACTAATGACATCAATCTCCCATCAAAGAAGACGCCCCGGTGAGAGCGAGAGCCCTATGTGGACCCTTTTTTCTGTGTGGTGCAATTTTATCAAGCTGGTTTAAAACCCAGCGTCTGAACCAGGACACAAAGATAACATCATTTAAGGAAAGAAACAACATAGGAGAGATTACCAACAATCAATGGCACAACTAAAAGCTGATAGCAAGACTACAACCATGATTAACAAAATCCAGGATTTGACGTTTCCCGTACCTTTAAAGCGCTCTATTTCTGTTTCGCGATTCACATTTCCCCCCTTTAAACTAGCACAACAACAGTGTCAACCCGTTTGAAGGAGCGTGATTTGTTGACAGAAGCGGCAGCGAAATACATTTTGGTTCAAACTAGGGGAGGAAATGAGGAGAAATAACTGGAGGAGGTGAAGCAGAAAGAAAATCTGGCGACCCTTGGGAAATATTGGAGGATTGGCCGGTAAGCTTTTATCAGCTGCATGGAAGGGGAACACGGAGTCGGACTGAAACAGCTCAAGGGCCTCAAATTCACTCTGGTTCTTATGTGTTGTTGTTGTTGTTGTTGTTTTTTTACTCTGACGTGTCTTTAACTCCAGGCTTTGACACATTCTCTGCACGACATCATTATCTGTGAAGTGATTCTTCTATTTTAGGGAGGTTTACAGAATGACCACAGTGGTTGTAATTATCCTTCCCGCGTACTGTACCACCATGCAGCCTTATTTACAGTTTCACACAAACACATACTTTTATCGGAGAGCCTTTCCTGATTTTACTTGAGTTTTTAATTTCCTTTTAAACTGTCTTTTATTAACTTAAAAATGTTTTTCTTCTTTCTTTTTTTTTTTGTATCTGTTAAAACCAAGATGGTGTCATGACCTGTGTGTTTTATTTTGCTGCCTCTGTGTAAGGCACTCTGTAACATGGATTTTGAAAAGTGCTTTTATTATCATCATTGACTACACTACATTTTCACTGCAACTGCTGAACTTGGAAGTAGGTGTGTTTAAGGCACGTACCCTTAAACCGGGTCACGGCCCTGCCGTTGAAAACGGCCCGTTTTCCTTCTGGCCTTAGGCATCACATGGGCTGCACTGTGCAGCGTATGTTTGTCATGTTACATAAATGTCCATATCGTGACGGGATTGGATATCAGAACAGGAGATTCATAGAGCACCTGCCGTCCTTTGCAGAATGTGGAGCTGAAATGAATCCCAGTACTTGTGTAACATTTTCATACTGGTTCCCAGATAAAATAACCAAAAAAAATGGTACAAATATGGATTGAGAGCAACTTCTATTGAGCCATGAGCAATGCTTTGATTCAGCTTGAAAAGCTTGAATGAACCAATAGTGGTTTGGGCCTTTATTTTCCTCAACTGCAGAGATCATTTTTTTTAACTAAATTAGAGACATGCTTTTATTCCTAATTGACCCCGTTTTTGTCATGTTAGGAAGCCTCCCTGTACTGATTTGCGGTTTTACTTTCTCCATGTTTACCAGCTGGCTTGACAAATAAAAAGTAATGGCTTTTCTTCAGTACAACAACACAGTCATGTCATGCCACTCTGCTGCTTTCTCTTCTACGTTGCCGGTTTTTCACTTGGTGTTGAAGTGATCTAATCCTTACGATTTACATGAAATCAAACCCCGTACAACCCAGGTAATCCTCCTCGGTGTCCTCCATTAATGTTTTTTACCCGGCCTTTCTTGGCATTTATTTTGCTGCTTGAAGAAAAGTTAGTCCAAATCTATATTTGCACATTGTTTGTGGGCAAATCAGAGCAAGATAGTATTATTACATATTGTACATGTAGAATAATTATATTGGGATTTAGAGTAAAAACTGAATATGTTCGAAGTTACTATGACTTCACAGTAATTTTGAGGTTGTATTTGTGTGACACAGAAGTACATTGCATATTTATGTGCAGCCCTAGTGGCCCTCTTTCCACCAGTCATAACCACAAGTGATCAGTTCTGATTCTGAGCATCAAACTCAAGTGTGAGGCTCATCTCATCTTTCGTGATATGATCCAGACAGGACACACATCAGTTCCATTGCCTCTGTTTGCTGGCAGCTACAGTGTGGTGGGGTATTTAGGTCAAGATGATCTAGTGTGTGTCTCTCGAGACAAGCAGGATGAGACTCAACACTTGCTAATGCGAGGCCTGCCTAATTCTCTTGGCAAACATCAGTCAAACGGGGAGATTGACTGGGACTGCAGTCACACTGCAGCAAATAGCTGTAACAAGTTAGAACGTTCACTGTGGAATATCACAGTAGTAATAAATAGTGTCACCAACGCAAAACAATCTTTCCACTTGTCAAGACTTTTTCAAATCAAATAGGACAGGCAATTAACTCAACATTTATCGAAACATTATGAATTTCTAACCGACCTAATTTAAATCATGCCAGTAATTTGGAAAACGATTTCCTTCAGATGCATTGTCATTTGTAGAGCAACCCTTTGCACCCAAATGTAGGCTACAACGAACCACGTCGTGCCCAAAGTAACAACCAAAAGAAGAAGTCGAGTTGGACAGTGACTCTGCAATGTCAACATGAGGAAAGTGAAGCCAAATGTAAATACTGTTGCTAAATAGCAATTTGTTCCACAAAAATCACCACAATTTGATGAGTGCATGGCCAAGAAGAATGAAATCCCACATTAGCCAGATGCTTGTTTCTGTTTAAGTCAGTTTTTATTTCATATTTGCATTTTCCCCGATAACACTTTATTTCATGCATAATTCTGAATCAACTATCTAGCTGCTGCTGTAAAGAAACACAGTAGACAAACATAGAAACTAACGTTTGTTTAAAGGCGGCACATGCTAACTTTCTAGCTGCCAAACTAGCAAGGCAGGGTTGTGAGCTTGGTTTATTGCTCAGCATCAAAGCGAAGAGACGGCTAGCAAAGGGAAAAAAGAGAGAGTTACACAACAGCGGCTAATGTTAGCTGGATAAATCAGAGTTACTTCTGCAACATTTTGAATCGGAAGTCGTTCCTCAGAGAAAGACACACATCTCGGTGAAATGACAACGATATCCAGTGAAATTCAGATATTATGCAAATGACTGATGAAATTATATTTCATAATAATGAATTCAGTTTTAAAACCTTTTTCAATAATTTCGCAAATTGTTGGTTGATTTATATATTTTACACAATTTAGTCTTATTTTAGTATTTCATAATGTCTTTTTAAAATGTATTTAATGTTGAACCCTTTGGGCTTCCATATAACGAAGGTAAATGTGACAATGAATCAAGGTTTGGATTACATGTGATAATGTACAGCTCTAAACTCAAGTGACACTATCTTGACAGGGTAATGCTTGGCTTTATTTATTACACTTGTATTTGTGGTGGGCCTTGGGTTATCATGGGTGAAAGTATGGTAGCAAATAGGTGTTGCCGAGCTGTCGCTGTGCTTAAACTGATGTGGACCTCGTAAAAACGCAAACATACCCGATTTAGCAGTCACAGCCCAGTTTCAGCCTGGGGCATGAGCGGGAGGAGCTGTGTATGTGAGACAATCTGTGTGTGTGTGTGTGTGTGTGTGTGTGTGTGTGTGTGTGTGTGAGAGAGAGAGAGTGTGTATAGGCATGAAAGACGGAGTGAAGGGGAGAAGGGAAAAGACAATGGGAGAAAGAGACAGTGAGAGGAAATGCGTGCGTGACAGAGAGAAAAAGAAGGGATGGGTGCGAGTGATGCTAACAAGGAATGGGCAAGAGAGGCAGAGAGAGGGTAAGTGAGAGGTGGATGTGATTGGTGCATTGACATTGATGGCTCACTGACTTCCAGGCCTGCCAGAAGGCTTGTCCAATTATCCAGACTACACTAAACACGATCAGCACCCACTGGTCGGGTAGCGTCCTGCATCTCAGTTCCATCAGTCTGTGCATGTGTCCCTGTTCCACACTCGTGATTCCTCTGCCACTAGTCGTCCCCCTCGTTCCCCTCCTCATCTACCCATCTCGCCATCCTGTCCTCCAATCCCATCGCTCGCCGCGACTGTCAAATGGCAACAAACTATCGGACGCGATGGGAACGTCGGGGGAGTCACTGGGGCCCGATCCATCACCAGGAGGCGTTGGCTCGACATGGGAGAAGGAGGCGGTGGTGGTGGAGGAGGGGCTTGACGACGAAGGGGATGGGGGGGGCTGTATTTAAATGGCTGTTCATAATGTTCACCTCCAAGCAGCTGACTTATGGAGATTGGATTAGAAAGTGTATCCTTGAGCAAGGTCAGACTCGTAATGAGCCCGAATGCGAAAGAACCTTTGGTGTGCAGATCAAAAGACAGCAGGGCAGTGGTAACATGGACCCTTCAGCATGATGTTGGGGACACTTCCTTCATCTTTGTCACAAGATAAGTGGTGTGGGCTGGAGAAAATACTGGGTGGTGGGATCAAACGGGAATGATTAGTGACTGGAAGGTCTCCCCTTTGAATTGAAAAATGTAGTACAAGATAGTTAGATGGATGAGCGGGCTGATGATGTGCCTCTGCACTCATATCTTTTCTATTCACATCGTCACAATATGTTTCACCACGCGTTCACTGCACGGTCTGACATGCCTCAAACCGATATTGTGCAGTCTGACACAGATCGCTACAAACATTTTTATGGGATGAATATAATGTCATATTTCGAAACTGGAAAAAAATTCAGTCAGGAATTCCCAAATGAAATAAAATTCCCAAATGAAAGACTGTGATTTCTGATTAGCAGATAAGGCTTAAAGCTTGAAATAAAAAATAAAAAAAGATACAAAAAGGTGTTGCAAGATTGAAAATAAGATTTGAAGGCTTGCGTATTCCTGTGATAGCTGAAGAAAAATTTCAAATCTCTGCAAATATTACTTTGTAATTATTTTCCTTCACAACTGCAGCACTCTTTTTACAGTGTTTCTACAACACGGTTTCAACTTTGTCACACCTCTCCCAGCGTATTAGTTTGTTTTCCAGGTTTGAAGCCTTGTAAATGGACTACCTCTAAATATGGTTCTGGCTGGGGATACGTTAATTAACTTGAGGCGGTAAAAACAGTCTGGTTATTACTAATAACCAGTCAAGTAGCAGTTTACATCGAAGTCTATCCAGACTCATACAATGTATGTAGCGAATACTTGGAAGGAATTGAAAAAAAGGTATAAAGTGTATTATTTTGGCTAAATTGAAAGTCATTGCTATATTGATGAAACTATGTATGATTCCAGTGAATAAACATGGTTGAACTGATTGATGAAGGATTATCATAGATGTATTGGCTATAAACAGGCACACATGTGCTTGATTACTATGTATCGATGAATTCTTACACAGTGTGGCTACACGAAATGTGGAGCTTGTGCTTTCTTCTGGCATCTTTAGATGCGATGCCTCTATGAGCTGTCGGTGAAACCTACTCCCTCACTCACTCACAGGATCATGATTAGCTAGCCAATACAGTACACCGCGTGCACTCAAAATTCAGAATGAGGCGGGAAGTGAAAGGCAGAATGGACGAGATGGAGGAAAGTCTGTACTGTGCTAGTTATTGTCTACTCATTGTGTTTTCCCAGTCAGCATGTGTGTGTGAAATCACAAAAACCTTTGACCTTTGCGTCAAAAGTGTCACCTATTCAAGCGCCACAGCTATCGCCGGCGCAGCGCCGTTCAAAGTTATGTGTAAATGCAAACGAGTTGCACTGGAGACAGACAGTTGCGGGCGTTCTCTCACCAGGACAGGACACACAAGACTCCAGCGAATCCACACTCGCAATCACACAGACGGCGCACCAAGCTGGTGTAGCGATTTCAGATGGCGCTTCATGTTTTATTCTCGAAATGCATTATAGTCAATCAGTTACAATATGACGTGACCATCTGCGATGTTAGCTCTCTGGCTGCAGATGCGTGGTGCCGTGTGTTCACATGTTAACACGTGTCCAAGACCTACCACTTTATGCCGGCCATTGTTTCGTTTTTTTGTGGGTTTTCTTGTTGTTGATACGAACAGAGTGTACACCTGTGTACCCATGTTAGATACCAGGCAGTGTGACAAACATTTCTATAGCTGTCCGTTCCCTCGGGGCTTGCTGTAGCCTCACCCCAGTATGACAAGCCCATAGGAATAACATTACCAAAACACAGAATGACAGGGTCGTGACCACAAGTTAGCAGACAGTGTTGCATCAGGGCGACAGGTAACTCAGCCCAGTTTATTGGAATGGTTGTGGATTATTAAGACACAGGGGCTGTCCAATGTTAGGGACATTCAGCTGGAATATCACACAGGTACCAAGTAAAAGACCAAGCATAAAGGTCAAATAAAGTGGAGACACTTCTAGAGCCAACCAGCAGGTCAACATTTTCCCTGGTCCTGTGAAATATCTCAACATCTACTACATAGATTATACCGACATTCACAGTTCCCAGAGGATGAACCCTAATGACTTTATTGCTGCTGACGCCACCGTGAGGTCGACGTGTGTGGTTTTGAGTGATATTTCTCAACAACTATTGGATGGATTGCATTCAAATGTTCAGAACATTAATGTTCCCCTCAGGATGACTTGGATTCACTTGGGTGATCCCTTCACTTTGTATCAAGTGCCACCAAATGTTTATTTGTCCAATACTTTGGTTTATGACCAAACCTGAAAAACCACATCACAATTCCATCAGCCTCAGCTGTACTTTGTGTTTGTTAAATACCAAATGTTAGCATGCTAACATGCTAAACTAAGATGCTGACTATGGTAAACATTATACCTGGTCAGTGCTCAACATTAGCATGTTAGCACGCTGAGATTTAGATCAAAGTACCACTGTGCCTAACTGCAGCCTCACTGAGCTGCTGCCATGGCTGTGGATTCTTGTCTTGTTGGCCTGTCTTTGCTGTACGATTGAAAGATAAAATCTGCAAGATCAAACTCTAATTGGCCTATGAGTTGAATATTGCATATTCTACCATGCCCAACTGATGCCCATAACATGAATGTAACAATAACCGGGCTGTCACTCTGGGCTGCGGTTGGCATTACAGTGATGAACACAAATTCCTTCAAACTATTTCTAAAATGCTTAAGTTGTAAATGAATTGCTGTGGATAATTGGCTCTTGCATTTCAAGACCAACAGACTAATAGCTCCAAATGAAGCAACATCACATCATTTATTGCCCCAATGTCTTCTTGGATTAAACCAGCTCAGAATGCAGTGAATACTTAGGTGTACATTTTTGTTTTATTTCTAATGCACGTTGATTCGTTTCATATTCATTGTAGCATCGATCTACAATATCTGACTGCTTTCACCAGACGGCTTGAATTTATCTTAGTGTGAGAAACTTCATACAGGTTCCCAGCCCAGATGTGGCAGGCAGAGCTGGCATGTAGACACTAATGAAACCTGGCTTCAGGCTACACTGTCTGGAAAACTGAGCCTCCCAGGCAAGACTTCCTATGGGCTGTTTACTGCCCACAGCGACCTCTCCCAATCACATACTTTAGGTTGTAGGTTTGGATGAGGGTCTGCCAATGGGGGTTGTAAAGTATGCAACCTTTCTGGGAGGTTCCACCTCAGGCAATGAAGGGCTTCTGGCGCTGTTTTCCCATCAGTAACAGCTGATCAGCACTATTACCCTGCCATTTATCAGCCTTTGAAAAGTGCACTCCACAGCTAGCTCATCCTCGCAGACGAAAAAACAGCATCCCACTTTGATTCGAGCTTTCAAAGCGTCACGGTTTCCTTGTCAATTTCGACTGCATGCATTGGACATGCGTTGTGCGGTCACATTCCTCGGATTATAGATGGTTCTTGTTGTTGTACAAACACGCGGCGTCTGATGCAACTGTTTCCGCAGAGTGTGTAGGATTTCAGCTGCAGCTACAACCACATGAGCTAAAGCCTTCACTGTCCCTGCCGAGTTTCCTCTGCGTTAGGCACACTCCTCCTGAGTCTTGGTAGATTCTAGTAGATTCTGTGTGTGCGGAAGCACACATACAAACTTCTACATGTGTTTGTGTGTGCGCCTGGGTGGTGAAGAACTGTCACTGTGGAAGGGGCGTGTGAGCCTAGCACACACTAGCAGCAAAAAGCAGACGGGCGCTTAAATGTTAATGCGGTTGATTTGTTAACGTGCTCTGCTCACAGTTGCCTGACTGGCCTCACGTGCTGGAGGAGGAGGAGGGTCGCAGTGAGGGAAGAGCAAAGAAGAGACAGAAGGCGAGATCACGAAGGAGGAAGGAAGGGAAGAGTGGTGGAAGAGTGGAGTGACGGACGGAGGATTGAGGGTTGTGGTCGCTCGCATGCCTGCATCCATGCAGTGAGGAGTTGAGGTGACCCTGCTTCATGGAGGTCAGGTTGGCTGCTTTGCCAAATTCCTCCTCCTGGGCTGCATGGTTCTGTGTGCTACTCTGGGCTCATTAGGATTGACTCATATTTCAGTCATACCTTCTCACCAAACCAAGCCAGCACAAGGACCACCATGGAGCAAGGCAACTTTGAAGTCTGGGGTTACTGTGTGTGCTCAGCAATTAGCAAGTTGCATTATTTATAGGGGCTCAGGACCTCTCTCCCCAACTGATTTTGTGGGTTTGGGATCTGAAAATATATCTTGTTTGCCATCTGGTAGTAGTGTTACCAGCAGTCTTCAGTTTAGAATGCTGCAGTTCGAATTTTGACAAAAACTAAAAGATTTGATCACATAACACCCATTCTGGCCTCTCTAACTGGTTACCAGTGCCAGCTTCAGCTGATTTTAAGGTTCTTGGACTTGCACCACCATACTGATCAGAGCTCATGATAGCATATAGCCTTCTTCACTCTCTCAATGCTGGTCTCTTTGCCGGTATTTCAAAACTGTCATCTGGAGCAGAATGATCCGGATAATGACATTTTCTCAAACATTGGCAGGTTGGATCACTGTGAATTCCAGATAGGGATTTCCAGGATTTGGCTACAGGCTACAGGCTAAAGTGTTTTCGTTGATAATATCATGCTTTTGCATACATGAAAACAATTCTATTTCTCTGGCTTTGGATTGTGGACAATGTCGTAAAGATACCCTAACATCATACCCTCTCACCTGCTACTTCCAAAGCACACTCACTCCCATGGGATTCACTCAGCAATGCCAACGCTAATAAGGACAACCATAGAAGGCAAACCATAAACCAGACCCCTACAGCAAGGTAACAGTATACTGAAATGAGCATGTGCATGTGTTTTATTGCCTTTTTGTTTGAGAATGTTTACAACGCATGTCCCATTATAAGTCAATGGCCATTTTTTTTCTCAAAAAAGGGATTGTCCCTTATTATAAGGGGCAGGGGGCTCAACCTGAATTGGTTTGTTTGTCTCCCCAAACCATATACTTGGGTGATAATTTTTGGATTGATACCCCATGAGGTAGGCTTACAACACACTGATTTAAATACATTTATCTCTTAACATAGCACTCAGTAAAAAGCCTGAAGTCAAAATGATTTACGCTCAATCACTTGTGTTAGACACACACTGAATGAGGAAAACCTCCATCCAGGTGCCAGATGAATTTATTACACTGCAAACACGGTAAAAGGAAAGTCTTGGATGAATCATGGCGTTCTGGTTTGCTGCCATCCTGACCGTCTTATGCTCAGACTGGGCTAATGTTGGTTCTGTTGGAACTAAAACACTTTCACTTCTGAAGAGCAAATTCAGTTCAGAGTTTAAATGGAAAAAACATCATGGATAAGAATATCTGGGAGAAGTGAAGCCTAGGCTATTTGTCAATCTACATCAAATCCACCACTGAGGTGGAGTCCAAATGATCCTGAATTTTGGCATCAAATTCATCCAGATCTCTGCCTTAAGTTTTGAAATACCCAAATGCAGAATTTTGTCCGGATTAAAGGTAGGATTGGATTTCCAAATCTGAACCCAAATCTTAAGGATCAGAAATCTTTGGAGCTTTGAAATACCCAGTTTTCAGACCAGAGCAGAATTGAATCCATTCCAGCCAATATAATCCTGTAAGATAATTGTTCATTCCTTCAGAGCATTTGCATACCACGCACTTTATCTTTGGACTGGTCTTCTATTACACGTTAAACAAGCAAGTTCAGCTGAAATCTAATAAGACTGACCTACCTTTATTCTCTTCATCATAGCCTACCTTAGAACTTAAAAAATTCAAACTTTATTGTCACATATACAATTATACACAGTACAATGTCTAGTGAAATTCAATCTCTGCCTTTAACCCATCCATAATTATTAGGAGCAGTGGGGATCTGAAGCGCCCGGGGGCAATTGGGGTTCAGTGTCTTGGCCAAGGACAATTCGACATGTGGCTGGGTGGAGTTGGGATCGAACCGCTGACCTCCCGATTGGTGTACGACCCGCTCTCGCACTATGCTTTTAATGTTGCTTTTTCATTTTGACTTTTATTATATTATTTGCTTGCTGTATGTTTTGTCCTGTGTATTCTTTTTAATTGTAAAGTGTATTGGAACCATACTGCATGGTGATTCCACAGTCACACCCCGCCACCTGTGACTAGAAATCTCAAATCCACGGGACTGCACTTTGGATATGTGTCACTGAGTTTATGTGAGTTTTTTTAGAGAATATTTGAAGATGAAAAGGTTAGTGAACCGAATTGAATGGTCGCCATCGACGGCAGTACGGCAGTCTATACAATGCAATGAGAACACACAGTGTGTAATGGAAATCCTCTGACTGAACTCTTCCTCACCATCCACCCCCATCTGCTGTATACTGTATGACTGCGATAATGAGGCAGGTATAGCGTCTCTGAAGTCTATTCCAGTGAGACAGTGAGACCGTGGCTGTGATGAAACGATTGCATGGGACTCTCGCCTGTTCTATTCTCAGCATACAGTTACTATAGCTGGCTGCTATTGAAATCACTAGAGGTTTGCGGGACTTAGTGACTGGATTGTTTGGGATCCTAAAGCCCTGCTAAGTAATTTTTTGAGCTAAGGTTCCTCAGTCATACCCCGCTCCGCCTCACCCTGGTTTTCGGATTCCATCCTTGCTCTGGTATATCTTCTGGGTACATTTTTCAGAAGCCTGTGCCTGTCACTTCTGTTGTACTGGCCTGACTGACCCTCTCATTAGGCGCTGAATTGATTATGTTCAAGCAGGAAAATCTTATCGCAGAGGGAATTTTTCACACTGCCAGTCTTGTCCAAGTCCTCTGTGCCCGTGCACCTGATCTGCAGTGAGAGGAAGAGACTATGTGCGAGTTCCTGAAATTTGACACTTGATGAGTATTGTCCGCACGATGTAGCCTATACTATGTGTATTACACATGCTTTCATAATGAGGTTTGGTTACATTGTGGCCAAATCCATAATATATATTTATATACTGTAACACTGATAGGTCCACTCTGCTTAATGAGTGTTTTTACCTTTGATACTATAATTACATATTTATGATAATTTCCTTTAAGTATTATTTTGAATGCAGGACTTACTTGCAGAGGATTATTTTTACACAGTGGTAATGCTACTTGCACTAAAGTGAAGCATTTAAAAATGCTCCTTCCACCACTGCCTTGGCACATGATCTACCACAATGTTGTTTGTTCAGTGGTTCAGTTTTAAGCAGCATTTAATGTACGCCATTTACCGAAAGACCAGGTGTCCATGGGTGGCTGTTCATGTCAATAACAACTTGAGCTGTCACAATTCTTCAGATCTATGGGTCGATTACAGTTTAAATTTTAAGGTCGCGATTGTTAGACTATCAAGTCATGAATTGTAACGATCATTTACATTTACATTTAGCAGATACTTTTATCCAGAGGGACTTACACATTTACAGCCCGAAGGCGCAGCTTCAGAAGCAATTTTTGGGGTTCGGTAGCTTGCTCGAGGATACTTTGACATGTGGCTGAGGGAAGCCTGGGATCGAACCACCATCCTTCTGATTGGTGGACGACCGCTCTGCCACCAAGCCACGGCCAGATCAGAGCAGCAGGTCATTGGTTGTAAGCACTGTCATTTGCCTTGTTAAATTCTTCTTTAAAAAGATACATGACATCAAGTGCGATATAATCGCCAAATATTTGTGGCTGGGCTTTGTACCACACCAAGGCCATGTGGTCAGATTTAAATAATTGATTTAAGGTGCAATAACAATTACTTATTTTACCAGTCAATTGGGAACAAACTGTTAAGGACAAAAACAAAAAGAAGAGTCACTGGAAGGCAGAAGGGTACTTTACAACAACAGCTTGTGTTTGCATTAGTAATAATTTAATGCAGCTCTGATACGTGTGAAGAGAGTTGACAGCGAACGGCGAGGCTGCGATCAATGGGATAACATTTACACGGATTATAATGCTGCATCGTGTCCTGCCTCCAGAGCTGGATTTGGCGGACTCCGCCGCTCCCATTAAAAACTAGAGATAATTACTGCTGACAAATACATTGAATGGCTGTTGCAGGACAACATGCCGACCATAAATAGTATCAAAACTGGAGTTTGATGTCTTCTTCCTTTCTTCCTCTGAAAAAAAACAAAAAAACAAAAAAAGAACCTTCCTATCCTCAGCTTCGTATCCTGTGCTGGGCTTTAATCAGACTCGTTTTTTGATGCACTTGATGCTTTTTGTTACCTTGTGTTGTTATACTGCTTCCATTGTCTTCCTCATATGTAAGTCGCTTTGGATAAAAGCGTCTGCTAAATGACTAAAAGTAAATGTAAACGTAAATGAAAATCTTACAATTATAACTTTAAAATAAAATGTTAGCAGTATAGGCCTATTTACTAGGCCCCTAGCGCCTGAATGAATGGCACAGCATTGTTTTGCCTGATAACTGCTGATAAGGCGCAAGATTACTTATGGACTCAAGTGTCCACACCTCCTGGTATCCAATATACACCCTTTTAATGAGCCTGCGTATTTATCTTCTATCTTCTCCTGCTATTGCCCCCCCCTCCTCCACCCCCCGGGGCTGGTCTTCCTTTTATGGTCTCAGTTTCCTTCCTGGAAGCTTCAGTTGGATGAGGGGAGCAGAGCAGAGCAGTACTCTCCGTTGATCCTCCATCCGCGCCGCTGCGCTCCGCGCTCAGCCTGCATCTTTCTGGAACGTTCAGTTTTTTTAGTTGTTTTTTGTTTT
>CM022476.1:28012800-28023706 GCA_011952105.1 Coreoperca whiteheadi
ATTTCAAATGAAGTATGGTGAGAAATATGAAGAAAGTTGTGGCGTCCCCTTTTTCGCCCGGGGCCCTCCTTCTCCCCCCCGCTGGGGTTTTTTCCATGTTTTTCCCCCCCCCCCCCCCCCGCCGATAAGTCTGTGGAATGGTACGCGTTTTCTCACCTGGGTCGTTTCCACTTCAGCATGGGAACTGCGGTGTCCAAAAGGAAGAACCTGAGGAGCGATGCGATATCTTCCGTGGCCGCAAAAGTTCGGTGAGTGTTGCCCCGGGGGTGGGGTCGGGGGTCGGTGCGCTCCGAAGACGCACGGAGGGAAGCGCGGCGGAGCGCAGAGGCGATGAGTCTGCTGCCGTGATATAGTACCGACGTCGATAGCCTGCTGTCAAATGGCTTTAGCCACATTACAGTCGGATGTGAAAGTACCAGAGAAGATTCCAGTTAGCTTCCACTTGATGATAAAATAATAAATTCTGAATAAGGAGACATTCCCACATGGAGTAAACTGCCCCTCTCCGCTGACACTGTTCGTGACTACATTAGTTTAGCTCTCTTTGGTGCGTCCAGGTCGCACTTAGCTCCTTTTTAAGTTTCCCTTTGGCTTCTAGCTTTCATTCTAAATGCTTGACTTGTTTTCTGTCAGTAGATTCTTCAAAGTATTTTCATTTGTCTTAAAGCAAACCTTTTCATATGTTCCTTATCTCCTTTTTGTGTGTTTAATATGCACTTCAATGAGTGATAATAGCTCATGTCAGTATCCCTCATGTGATTTGGCCCTAATATTTAGCATTTCTAATGGTGAGAGCAAACATCCAGAAGAGGCTCGCTGTATGTACATTGAGCTTAATGACGTACAAAATAGCTTGTGGTTACATAAAACTGGTTTCTGGCTATTTTACACAATGCACTAGTTTTAGAGGCATTATTGAACATTGACTGGCTGCGTGCTGGCTTGAGTCAAAAGTTTCATTTCATGAAAATGTGGGTTAATTTAGCCCATGTGTTTCTCTGCATTATGACCTTATAACATAATGATTATATCACAGTAGCAATGTGCTAATCATGACAGCAGGAAAAGGTTTTATTTAGAGCTGAAACCATTAGCTGTTGAGTCCGATGTTCTCCGTTCGATATCATTGTGTTGGTCAGACAAAGCAAAGACCTCGGGAGACGTCACCTTGCACTCTGGGAAACTGTGATGGATATTTGTTACTATTTCCGGACGTGTTTTAGACCAAACGAGTCCCTGATTGAATCAATCAAGGAAATGATCTGCAGATAAATCGGTAGTGAAAATAATCGTTAGCAAAAAAATAACTTGCAATTAAGTCAAACTGATTTCTGGCTGTTTTACGCGATCCATTAGTTTCAGGCTACACAAAATGAACAAAACTGGGCTTGTGTCAGCATTCCATTCCTCATTTTTGAGTTAGTTTCGCTTAGCTTGTGCATATTTGCCTCCACACAATGACCTACACATAGATTATACATTTGAAATGCTCTGAACTGTATATAACTGAATAATGACATCAGGAAAAGCTTTAACCTTTAACTGACCTGTATACATGCAGCGTGTGGGTATTTCCTCTGCTTTAGCGACATGGTCATCCACAAACTTCAGGCTGGACTCACTGGAGTTGTGAGTAATTCTAATGCCATTTTACTGCTGGATGCATGAGTCATGCCATGAAAGGTCTTTCTGTCATGGGTGTCAGATCAGTGTGTGCTCGGTCCGAAGGATGACTAATGTTTCGTGGTAGGAGATGCGCGCTCCGTCGCCCACTTACTGACCTCCAGAAGCGAGAATGCAGACGAAATAAGTAAGCCTACTTTTGCTCTCGGTCTCTGTGTGCAAACACCTACTTTCTTCTGTAAATGCATGATCCTGTACACAGCCACTCTGCAGTAAAACAAACGCACATAATGCTCTTAAGCACACAACGCGTGACCTTTCCATCTACTGTAGTTACGCAGTCACCACCCCTATGCACACATTCCCAAGCTCCATTTGTCTCTGTCTTCCTGTTGCCGTCTCTCTACCTTCTTGCTCTGTCAGCGAACGTGGGACGCACTCCAGTTGACAAGGAGTTTAATGGCTCTCAGCGAACAAAAGCACTTCCCCTGAATCTCGTGCCGTCTGAGCCGAGCGGGGATTAGTGGCGTCTTGATCCTGCCAAATGATCTGAGTTTATCTGCTGTGCAGTGAATGAGCAGGGGCAAAGCTGTTTCGCCTCTCTCTAACAAATCCAAACCCACGACTTTGCCTTTGGCTGAGTGTGAATAGCAATGCAGTGGTGGGATTATACTGGAAGTGAGCGCGTTTAATAGGATCCTCTTCGCAGCACTCTCCTTTGGAGCGTGTACCACACACATCTGCCCCTTAAAGCGTCACTGCAAAGATCAGTACCTAACAGTACCTAAAGATGGACGACAGCCTTCCAAAAGTGAAGCCAAAACATCTCGGTCGCCCCCTGGTGGCTGGCCACAGTACAGGTCATAAACCCCGCCCCCTCCATGATAGCGGATGGGACGTGGGCTAAACTAAAAAATCTTAAGTACACGTCAAATACATTTTTCCCAAAGATGGTGTCAGACATTTTAGGTAGTTCTTATCACACCGATGTATGTTCCATGTTCTGCTAAATGCTAACGCTAGCCTAGCTATGATGCTAACCGGCGCTACGAATTACACCGGCCCAGGAGGAGAGCAACTCAGCCACGGCAGCTCACGTTTTTGTTCCCGTAGCGCCAAAGCGGCAGAGAGAAGCGACACAAACTGGCGCCACGGCAAAGTTAGCGCCTGCGGGAGTCGCTAGCTATCCAGCCGGCCAGGCACGCTCACAGAACCCGCTGTGAGCGTGCCTGGGGCTCTCTCAAGTGACAGGTCTCATAGACAAAAGGCTTATATTTCCCTGTTGACGGATGGTTTAAATGTCACAATACATTATAAAACTAATAAAATTAACAGGAACCTTCCTTTGACACAAATGAGGTACAAAATACATATTCATATGACTTTGACAGACCGTGACCTTATGATTATGAGCTTTCTGGGTCTCCAAGGGCCCGGGAACAGGCAACAGCCAGAGGTGAGAAATGAAGCTGGGTCAATAGGGGAACCAGCATACAACATTTTACAACATTTTCGGCTAGACAGGTAAATATTGGACGGATTTGGGTGTTCTAATAGGACAATGACCCTAAATACACATTAAAAGAGGTTTTAGGATGGCTAAATCAAGCTCAAATTAAGCTTTTGGAATGGCCATCCCAAAGTCCTGACCTAAAACCCCTTGAAAATATAAGGACTGCCCTGAAAACACAAGCCCATGAAAGAAAACCATGTCAGCCAGAGGTGAGAAACGAAGCTGGGTCAAGAGGTGAACCCGCGGAGGACTGGTCAGCTGTCTTGGTGACTGACCAGCGTTAGCTAACGTAATGTAACCATGTGCTGATGCATAATGTTGTAAAATCACATAATCGGAACTACCAAAACTAGTACCCATCATTTAATACTACCAACATCAGTGATCCTTTTCTGCAACAGCAACTAATGTGCGAGGATCTGCTTTTTTCACATGTCACATTGCCAGTGGGGGAGAGGAGGGGGGGTGGGATGGACTCAATGTCCTGACAGGCCTAATTTGTGCATTCGCACAAAACGATGCAAAACGGTAAGATGCAACTAAACTTAGTGGGAAAATACAGAAATATTATAGTACATGTTATTTAATCTGAGGCAGTGTGCTTTTTTTCCTGGCATTGTGCAATTATGCTTACTTTTCCTTTTGAAATTAGGCTTGTAAAACATAAGAAATCATACATTTCGTTTTCAAATCATAACCTTCAATATAAATTCCGAGCTAAATTCGACCTACACGCGATTCTTTACTCTTGTTTGTCCAGATGAAAACTTCCTCTGGTCGCGAGTGCAATTTAAATTGTCTCCTTAACAGCAGGGAGCTCTCTGTTCTGAGGAGGTTGGCTCTGTACGATTGTTTGCCTCTCGCATCCCTTTGCTAATGTTTAATAGAGTGAATCACACACCAGCCAGACTGGCTAACACGAGCGTGCTGTGAAGAGTTTACTGTCAACACCTTGCAGGATTTCAGGGTATTTATCAAGATATTCAGGTTTGGAATTTTTCAAATAAATGCCTCAGGCTGTTGACAACATTTGATGTTGTGGTTAAGATTTGGGAATCGGCACACGCGACAGGAATCAGGCGTGAATCAGGGCAAGCTTGCTGTATTGGGTCCTGTATTATGCCTCTCAGGCTGAATGTTGCCATTAACCTGAAATTAAACACGGAATTAATTAGTACAGTCAGGCCATCCAACTAGTTTCCATTATTTATTGTATTTGTTTTGGCTGCCTGGGTGGCATCTTGTTGGCAGAGCTGGGGTTGATCAGGAGAGTGGGGGGGGGTGTCTCAGTGTATAGAAATGGGACCAGAAGAAGGATGATGCCAAAATAAATCTGCATTTAAAAATGGGCCGATTTGAAATAGATTGTGTCTTTTTTCATTTTGGTTCATTGTAATGCTAATGTATCAACCGTCTCGACGCTGGTTCTTTTTTGATACGCAGGATTGTGCAATGAAAGAAGGCAAAAGGTTGATGGAATTCTTATAAACTTGCAGGGTCTCTGTGTCTTTTACTTTGCACTTACTTTTGTTTAATGTCTCAGTTTTGAAGGTTGCGTTAGTTAAATTAGTTTTCTTGCGCCTGAAGCAGTTGATGATGGCCCAAACTGCTTGCTTGTCCTGTTTATGACAAATCCTTGTAGAACAGCACACCGAAACCAGGCAGTCTGTTTTGATCTGCCGCTCGATAGGAAAGCAATTACGAGCACTTTAGAACTAACGTTGCCTTTAATATTTCAAGAATGTTCAAGTCACGTCTGAACGGAATTGCACAGGAAAAGAGTTTTCAGGCATTAACAGTTTCCACTTTGGCGAAAATGTCATGGCCTCTTTTCCACAAGGCTATGTGAGCTGTAGAGACCCTGTCCTCATCACTGCACAGATTAGCTCCAGCCACGGTTCAATGCGGCTATTAGCTATAAAACATCTGCGCCCCCACCCGAAAACATAAACCTGTCAGAATCACTGGTGGAAAACCACATATGAGGTTCTGAAGGCCAAATAGGGCACAAGATTTTTAAAAAGACAGTGCTGAGAGATTATAATGTAGTATTTTTAATGATGTTATGGCATGTTAGCTTTATTACAGCACATCTGTATTTAACGCAGCGAAGAGAAACCTAACATGTGAGAGCGAGGGATGCCAAAGGTCTGAACCCATGAATGCAGCAGACAGGATTTAATTAGTAAGTAAGGTGGCCCAATCCGCCCGGTACCCCCAGGAATTCCATTCACGATTTACAAATGAGCACAAAAGTTTACATACACCTGTAAGGGACATGGTTTTCTTTCATGGGCTTGTGTTTTCAGGACAGTCCTTATATTTTCAAGGGGTTTTAGGTCAGGACTTTGGGATGGCCATTCCAAAAGCTTAATTTAAGCTTGATTTAGCCACCCTAAAACCTCTTTTAATGTGTATCTAGGGTCATTGTCCTATTGGAACACCCTGTCTAGCCGATGGTTTGAGGTTGCCCTGAAGAATTCTGAGGTAATCTTCCTTCTTCATTACTCCGTCCACTTTCTGTATTGCACCAGTTGCACCGGCAGCCCCAGAGCATGATACCACCACCGTCATGTATAACACTATAGCTACATTGTTCTCAGCGTTGAATGCCTAATTTATTTTTCTCTGGTTTGCTTGGTGTAGTGCAAGCTCCACAAGCAGCTGTTCAAATCACAGCATTTAAAAAAAAAAATTATGGGCATTTCCTGCCTTTTTGATAGACATCAGAGAGAGATCGAATGCGTTACGCAGCAAAGATCACCAGCTGGACATGAACAGGGGATGTTGCAGTTCATGGTCGGCGCCCTAACCCCTAGACCCCCAGGGTTTCCTGGTTTCACCATAAGTAGTTTTTGTGGGCTGGTGAATAAAATAATGAATCAAAATGTTTTCTTGCTGGATAGTTGTCATGGAGCCTTGAAAACTACTTTCGTCTAGGCAATTTCTGGTTTTAGGGAGCAGACAAGTTTGTCAGCCTGCCATCCCTTCAGCTCCTCAGGAGCTGTGCTGTTGACAGGACAGTTCCTTCCGAGGACAGTGAGGCTGCCATGGAGGTCGGAGTGGGTGTGCATTGAAAGGATCAGTGTTTCAGTAATGCTTACATGCTGCTTATGTGTCTGATGTGAATTCCCGGTGAGGTCAGGGTGGTGGAGGGCGTGTAGGGTGTCCCATCACAGATTTGAAATGTTTATTGAATGTCTGCCCCTAACCTCAACCCAGTCTTTTAGTTACCTAACCTTAACTAAATTGTGTAGTTGCCATGTTCCGATATTGTAGAAATAAAGATTTTTAAAAACATGGTAGTGAAAATTAAAAAACATATTCACTGAACATGATCCGGGTTTTGCAGGATTGTCCAATATCAAAGTTCATGTCTGGCAACCCGGGTTTGGCAAAATATTGAATATTTCGCAAGATTAATGTTTTTATCAGTGTTGGGCAAGCTACTTGGAAATTGTAGAGAGCTAAGCTACCAGTTTCTCTACATTAAATGAAGCTTCACTACACTGAAACAACCCCCCAGAGAAATGTAGCAAGCTAAGCTATACAGCAACATGGCAAACGTAGCTTAACTACATAGAAGCTTTATTTGAAGCAACTTCATTCAAAGTCAGCGTTAGCTCAGTGATCAATAAAACTGTCAATAAGCTGTGCTCCAAAACCAAACACACTTCATTTTATTCATTTTCTGCCAACAGAAAGGGAAAAAGATCTGTAGCTAGCTGGTGGTTAGCTGTTGACAAGTTGCTGGCTGGTGTTGGCAGACTGCACCGAATTGTTGGCGACAGTTGTTTGGTTGCTTATTCGGAAATCCCCTGAGTGTGTAAACTCAAGCTCGCGTGTCTGTATTCCCCTGCAGCAGAGTAATGCTTCAGCCCAAGGATTGGTACGTGATGTTTTCAGAAAACAGCGATGCTACCACCAAGCTACTGAGAAATTGAGTGAACTTAGTGAGGCCGCTACTGCCCAACACTGAAGGTACGCAAGTCTCTCAAACTACATTTAGTACATGCTAAAACTCCCCGTTGGAACAAGATTAGCAAAGCTGTTTTTAGCAGAGGGCATCAGGAAAACTAAGGCATTTCGGTTTCATTTCAGGTTTTCCAGACTTACCATGACAATCCTCCCACAATGCACTGGAACGATTTTGCTGGTCAAACACCTGACATGAATAATATTAAAGATCTGCTCATTTACAGGGAAAACCTTCAAAATATCAGAGATGGTATTCTCCAGTAATAGTCTGCTTTGTAAAGGGTCATCAGTGAAGCTCCTCTTCCACTGTCCTCGTGAGCTAAAGGATCCTACCCTGGTATTGACATTGCAATTATAGTCAAATTTTCACAAGACAGGAGTTGATTCAATAGAGCAGAGGTCAAACTAAAATGTTCAGTGAGCAGATGAGACAGGTTTCTTTGACAATGAGTTTGTTGTGTGCGTGTGTTCTGTTCAGGGGTTTTGGGAGTGTCTTATATAAACTCCGGTTAGTGACGAGGTTTGGGAAAATGGTGTGCTAAGTGAGTTTTTAAACCCACACACCTCATAACCTGCCCATCATCCAGAGAAATACATTATGGTCATTTAGTGCTAAAGGGCAATAAACCTCTTACCTAGTGCCCCTTTAATAAAGCCAATCTCAGCCAAATATGTCAGGAGACCAATAGAAAGGTCTGACCCTATCAGAACCCGAGGCTGCTCCAGTATGAGCAAGTATCCCGCCTCTTGTCTTTAACGTGTTTTTTTCCCTTCAGCGCCTATTGATGAGCCCACGTACAGCCTCATGGGAGATATGGGTAATTGCCTGACTCATGGCCTTTGTTATCAGTGAGTGTAGCAGAGCAAGCGTGTGGTAATGAAGCCATCAGCCTGTGTGTGTGGTGCAGAGAGGTAGGCAGTGATATGGTGGATGGTGACAATGGCCACAGGCCAGACTGGTGCTGCTTAAGTAGGACACAAAATTTGGGGCTGCTGCTTGTCCTTTGCTTTCCTTTAAATCAACAAACAGTTACGAACGACAGGTGAATTCAGTTGGTTATTGCATCAAGCAGGCCAAATATAAAGAAAACCAATTTGAAAAACATGTTCAGATTTTCAGAAATTTAAAGCTACAACAAAATGTATAAGATCACTGACAACACATGTGCCGGTTAATAGAGGATTAAATCACAATAAATAAAACTATTTTAATTTAATAAAACTACTAATTTAGTGGAAGAGGTTGAAATGACAGTGACTGTAAACTGTAAAATGGAAGTGATGAAAGAAGTTAGTACTGAACAAAGTTGATTTAAGTTTGAACGCTGTGAGGGAAGTTGAAGTGTCAGTTGAAGTGCAGAGAGTATTTGAAATTTTCAAAGTGTGACAAATTGAGCTGGAAGTTATCAGGTGAAGTGTAACCACTATAAAACGGATGAAAGCAGTAGAACAGTCGGTCGAAGATTAAGAAATGAATACAGTTGAATTGCCAGTTGAAGAGGAAGAGACGAAGGTAGTTGAAATGTAAAGTGATATGCAACCATACAAAAGCTTTTCAATTGTCAGTTGAAGATTAAAAGATGAACTCAGTCGAATTGTCAGTTCAAGGGTAGGAGATGAAAGCAGTTGAAATGTCAGTTGAAGAGTAAAAACTGAATGCAGTAATAGATGCAGTTTGAATTTCACTTCTAGATGTACATTTTTTAAGTGTCAGGTGGTATGGATGCAGTGAAAGCAGTTCAAATGCCAGTTGCAGTGCCTTCTTTTGCAGGCTTTTGAGACCACATTAATGTTACCGGTGGGCAAGCAGGGCAACAGGGAAAGGACCCAAATGCAGACATTACAGGCAGAATGGTGTAGTTCAGTGACTTATTTGTTGCCTACTGGCAGGCATAGTTAATAGACAAGCAGACCAGTAGGCAGAGCACACAAGTTGGCAGGCAGGGAGATAGATAGGCAGCAAACAGGTAACAGGCACGGAGGCAGATACAGGTCGAAAGTGGTAAATGGAAAACATTCACAGCTTCGGGAGCAATTTGGGGTTCAGTATTTTGCTAAAGGACACTTCAACACGTCAGCTGGGGGAAGCCGGGATCAAACCGCCGACCTTCCGATTGGTGGACAACCCGCTCTGCCACCAAGCCACAGCCACCGAAAACAAAAGCAAGAACCAACATTGCAACTGGGACAAACTCACCAAGGACAAAGGACTGACACAGACTAAATACACAAGTGAGGGAAGGCTAACTGGACACAGGTGAATCTGATCAGGGCGGGGCAAACAATCAAAACTGGAGGGAAAAACAAAGACAGGAAGTGAAGTTATACAACACATGAGGAGAGGTGAGTATACAAAATAAAACAGGAAATGACTAACCTCAAAACCCTCAAACCATGACAATTAAAACTGAAAAGCCATTAAAGTATTTGATCATCTGCACACCTGAGTGTTTTAGGCTTTTGTTGAGCCATTTGATGGAACATGGATTGTAGTAAGTAAAATGTGTATAATGCAAAAGGAAATGAGACTCACTTTCCACTTCTCCCAAATCACACGGCTCACAGTTCATTTTCCTCACGAATAGTTTTGAGTCTGACAACCTCAAGGGCACGAGGATGAAATTTCTCAGCAAGAGTAAGATGGCGGGCAGTCCCCTCATTGATCTGACTAATTATGGTCTGTATGACTGATCACCTCCCAGCGAGCGGATGGAACACGGAGGGCGCAGCAGGATCAGAACTTTAACCAACCTCCTCTGTCAGCTGGAGGTGGTCGTGGAGGCAGCACTCATTGTCACAGTGAAACATACAGTCAGACTATATGACACAGCCTCACATTAAAGAAAAATAGCTGCTGTATCAGTTAAATATTGCTTAGATGATACATTTGGGCAGATATTGTCTTTTTACTTAATTTCAGCCCAGCAGGGTCGTCTACTTCTGACATGACTGATGTTTCTGCCTAAATGTAAATAAAAAAAAACCAGTCTGGTTACGTATTACGCACGTGTTCACCTGCTGAATGATGTTTTTCCAAGCAATTCTTTATGCGAAGGCAGCTGTGTGGCCAGAGGCGTTAGTGGAATGAACACAGAGCAGTCGCAGGGTGGGTGAAAGGCCCTCAACCCTCACCTCGCCCCGCGCGAGCGAATCCGCTAATTGCGGCGATTGCATCGGAATGAACTCAATTTGCTGGGGAATCGTGCTGTCTTAATTGCCGGTATGACCTTACAGATACAGAAGTCGTAAGAGAGTCATCACTATAAGACCCCAATGACATCATGTTGTAGGAATGAAGTAACACACACACATAATATTTGACTGTAGGACTTGAGGCAACCATGTAGTCACAGAAGTCACACTTGGCATGTACTGTACGCACAGAAGCCTTTACACACAGAAAACACACTCCAAGACACACGGACGCAGTCAAACTGAGGGAGAGCAGAGGGCACCTACGTTCTTTTGTGTGCTGCTGCAGCTCTGTGGCTTCCACCAGTGTGCCATTCGACGTGAATGTGTCCCCAGGCATCTATACACTGGGCCATCCATGTGTGCCTCTTATATACAGTCATCCCACTCCTTCACGCATAGAGGGAAGGAAGAGAAGCCTGGCATATGACCAGCGTAATATCATCTAATTTCGGGATCATATGTCTTCTCTCTGTCCTCCCCTCCACCCCTTATTTAACACTCTTTCCTTACTTATCATGCCTCCCTTCTTCATCCCACTTCCCACTCCCTCCTCACTTTCTATTTTGGTCTTATAAACACATCTCCCTCTTTTTACTG
>CM022476.1:28023731-28054333 GCA_011952105.1 Coreoperca whiteheadi
CTATAGCTCTCCAGTCTCGCTGGATTGCAGACTTGCCTTGGTCGCGACCTGAACAAAAATTAGCAAACGAGAAAATAAGTTCACATGGCTGGAAACATGCAGTAGGATAAAACTCCAAAATCAGAGCAAAGCGGCCGGTGCTCCGCGGAGTCCAAACTCTGATGTATAATTAATGTGTTTAAAACGTTGAAATGTGTTGAAAAAAACGTTTAGTGTTTCAGAGGCAAAAAAGAAAAAAAAAAGAAATGAATGCATTTAAAAACTGAGGTGACTGCTGTGATGAAGCTTATCAGATATCCACTTAGGCCCGTGGAGCATGTAGAGCCTCTGCTGTGGCTGTGGAGAAACTCCTGGAGAGCCGGAGGGAGAATAAATATATGTGTGCGTGCACCATATGTGTGTGGATTTGTGTGTGGAACTCTGCTCCGATCCTCGTGAGGACTGAATCTCGTCACATAGATAGAAAAGGTGAAGTTCACCACACTGCGTATTGGCTTTGATTTCTCAAATTCTACAAGACGTTCGGTTTAAATTCAAAATATAAATAATATGAAAGTTTCCACAGGAATTTGTTCAGGCTCTAAATCACACATGTAACTAATAACATTGACGATGGCTTCATTCCAATTAGCTGGTCCAGTTCCAGGGCCCTGGTATTGCGCACTGGCACGACTCACTGGGACACCGTCATCAGTTCCACCCGGGGTATTTCTGTTATGAGTCGACATGTCTGCTGTGAAAACAGTGATCCCCCTTCCCCCCCCAGCTCACAGTCGATGCTGATTATGAACCGTTTGATTTTAGGAGAATTTGCGGAGTTGCCGGTGCTACTGAGGTCACAACAAAATCAAGGAGGTCACTTTTAAGTGTATATTTGTTGAAATCTGCATTCGTGGACGTTTGATGTGGCAGCTCAACAAGCTGTAAACACCAGCCAACATGTCGGCAAACAGTCATCTTTATGCACATATGGCAGGCACCGAGCAACATTATCAAGTTTTTTGTCACCTTATGGCTCTTTTGAGCTCGATGGCTGATAATTGTCAAGTTAATTATCAATTAAATTGATAATTCACTGTGGGTTTGTCACTACGAGCGACTCCCACCCCATTACACAGTCCTTTGAACCGTTGTTGACAGACAGTTATTGATCAGAGCAGCTTTCAGGGGAGGTTAGGATCTGAGAGTTGTTTTAGAGGAGCTATTTTTCTTAAATGGTTTGTATTCAGTATCTTAATATTTGAACATTTCACGCCCGCATATAGGTTGTCTAGGATTTTATTTATGACAGTGAGGAAAAAAGTGCTTTCACACCTATGCAGCCTTTACTGGTAGTTCAACAGGATTATGCTGTTAAGGGGTTAAGTGTTAATAAATAGGTGATATCACGCTGGCGATATACCTGTTACGGCAATTAAACAGCTTCAAGTGCAGCAACAGCGTTAAAGCTATCTTCTTCCTTTAAGAGTGCTGTGTTTCTGCATAGCGGCCCTGTCGCAATCCACTCAGTTCTAATGGAATCGCCGCGATTAGTGGATTCGCTCAGAGGGACAAAGTCCGTCCACACAACGTTTTCGCGTTGAGATCCACTTGGGGGAACTTTGCACTGCTGAGCAATAGCAAGCGGCTGCAAGACGGTGCTGACCTGAGTCCAAAATGGGGGAAGCAATTGGCCGTGGCACCATTCACTTGCACTGAACCTCCATCAAACTGCTGCCAAAAGAGAAATGGTTTACACACGGTTATGAGACAGGAGTTGATGCTACAAATACGTCTTTTCGATAAACCGCCTGAACTTATTGTGCTGTTATTCACTGAGCTGAGCTAACAAACTAACAAGCTTGCTGATATGCTCAGAGAGCTTCATTTTCCCCCTTCAATATATTTTATTGAACAACGGTGTACGACAGCGGACAGAAGGGAATAAACAGCAGCGCAGAGAAAATCGAGAGAACCTGTCTGTTAGCTGTTAGCTCACCAGCTATTCACCAGCTCTTTCACCAAGCCTCTTGAACCTGAGATTTGGAATGGGACATTACACACATTACAATACTTTATATTAGGGCTGGGTGATAATTCAATATTACCATTCACACCATTTTTTGTTTCAATTTCTATCATTTAGAACTAACAACATTAATTATGAATGTTTTATTAAGCGCATATGGAGAGTTTGGTCTCGTGCAATGTACAACCGTGGTGCCCAATTCATTGCTAAACATTAGTTTAAAGCAGCAGGGCAGTGAAATTGCAGACTTGATAAGACTTTTTTTTTTTTTTCCATAAGCACTACCTATACAAGTCCAGTCCGTGTTTGCTGGGGATACTGCAGCACTTTGTCCTCTGCCATATGGAATATTTATTGAAAGTAGTGCACAAGAGTCAAGCAGATACATCAGAGATGATTACATTTCCTTCCTCGCGCCCTCCCTCCTTCTCCTCTCCCATCAACCAGGCTGGGTGGGGGGGCTTCACAGGGAGCGCTGCCGCTGCACGCGCCGCCTCGTATTTAATTACTTAGAGTGTCATAGCAGGCAGGCATATAGGCTACAGCAACGACACGGCAATTCCATTTCACTGCAGCCCCCCTGGGATTTAGCCATGTGTGCATGTAGAAAGCGTATTTTGCGCGCGTGTGTGTGTGTGTGTGTGTGTGTGTGTGTGTGTGTGTGTGTGCAGCCCATTTATTTTTCTGCATGCTGCTGCTCCACACGCACACTCTGACAATGTGGGCGTCTGTCTGTGTATGCGTGTGTGCAGATGGCAGGAATGCCAGGTCGGCGTGAGTGGGAAGAGAGCGATTGCAGCCTTCATTGTTTTTCTATAGGTATGTGTGTGGCCCATATATTTTATGACGTGTATTGGAAGTATGTGGGTGTTTCAGCAGGAGAAATCTGTATCTGGCTCTCAAACAGTCTATTACACACTATAGTACAACTGCTGATTTGACTTATCTTGTGCAGGTTACACTGAACGATGAGGAGTCGGTGTCAGCTACTTGTAGCAGGATATTATCATTCAAAGATAAATTAAAGTTGAACTGAAATTTGAATCCTCCTCAGTTTTTTGTGTAAGGGAATATAAACTACAGCATAATGATATTGCAGCTGCTGTCAGTAATTTGACACTTTTCAAAAGAGGATAAAGCCATTTTTGGAGCACATCATAGCCCTGTGATCTGTAGCCTTATTCATGGGTCCAGTCGTGGTAGCAAATAAATTGACCAGACTGCAACAGCTCAAAGCAGCAAGCTGTTCTGTAACCTCAGTACTCTGCATGTTACCAAGTGATTCGAACTGTGACACAAAGAGACATCAGCCACTCTGCTGGTTAACTGCCCGTGTGGCTGTTGGAAGTAAAGCAGCCAACAATTTTTAATGGAAAGTAGCTAAAACCGGCACAAAAAAAATCATAGGTGTCGCTAGATTACGTCATACACCACTTTCCATATCAATTCCATAATTGCTGCTAACACAAATGTTTAAATGAAAGTTAAAAACTTACATAGTCAAGTTAAATCACTTAGAACAAAAAACAAAGCAGACAAACAATGGGGATCAGTGATTGGTTGTCACACACACTCATTCGCATTTCTTGGTCGACTGAAGCTGCCGCCGCAGCCAGATGAGAGCACGTTCACTGAGAAATATCGGCGACCCCTCCGCAAGAGAGAAGAAAGAGGTCTGCTCAAAAAGTCCTCACCGCAGCGGCCTGGGTTCGAGTCCGGCCCGAGCCGTTTGCTGCACGTCATCCCCTCTCTCTCCCCGGCCTTTCCCGTCTCTCTCCACTGTCACTATCAAATGAAGATGTAGATTTGATCGTTTGAGGGCATGGAGTAAACATTTGTACAATGACCTCCGACCTCTGACAGGGGTGTCATTGAACGCTCAGAGGTTTTAGCACCACAGGTTGCAGATGTGGTCCTGTAGCAGTGCTGAGTACAGGACATGGCATTTTTTGATTTTGTTTTCCACCAATGATGAAAATGCACTCATGGTTGTGTAAGGTAGTTTTTTTTTGTTTTGTTTTTTAAAAATCCATTAAATATCTTGTGTTTTAGTCAACAAAAGGGGTCATTTTTATATTTTCGGAAATCCGGCGATAAAGCCTAAAGCCTCACAGCCGCAGTGATGAGAGAATGATCCGAGGAGAATTACATGTAAGAGAGGACATTGTGTTTTATATACTAAAGACAGTCTGCCACGTAGATATTCTTCAACATGCCAGTTCCTCACCGTTCCTGCCAATATGTGCGCTTTCATAACATGTATACGTGCCTGCATTTATTTCCTGGCTTTATGGCTGGCACGTGCAATGTGAAAGTCCCCTATAGGGCCCCTATCAGCTGTGCAGGGGAGGCAAGCTGTAGCTTCCAAGCTGTTTCCCAGGCCTCCAGTCACTATGTAAGGACACACTGTTACCCTGGTGAGAGACGACTGTTACAGAGTATGGATTCAGGACACTGAGCTCAATTTATGTGGCGAGCATCCTGTGAAACCGTGACCCTTTGAGAGTCACTTCTCTGTGTTCGACAATAGCAGTGGTGTAGTAGGGCTCAGGGTTAACTGCTGCACTTGTTGTGTCTCTTCAGCGCAGCAAGAGCATTCGGAGAATACCTGTCCAATACCAATCCAGAGAACCGCAACGGAGCAGGTAGGTAACACACAACACACTGTGGAAATAAAACCATTACGTAGCAACCAACACTGAACATGAGCCAAAACCAGAAGTCTATAACATAGTCCTACTCCAGCCATTACAGCCACATTGTACTAAAGAAATGTCAGCTATTTCTCCAGATTGATGCAGTAGTACGAAAAGAAATTGGCTTAGAATACATAGAGCGTACCCTCGCAACTGAAAGAAAAACTAAAAATATGCTTAAATTGAATGAGCAAAACCTCCTCATCATTGCACTTGTGACTTGATCAATGAGACATAGAGTCCATTTGCATGTAGACATCTCATGTTGCAACGTTTTTTTCTGTCATTTATAGAGCTTCCATTCCATCAAACCGCCAAGCCACTGCCGGTATTTTATCAGCAAAATTGCAGATAAATGCTTTTAGCTGGTTGTTGGTGTCAATTTCACACACTGCTGAAGGTACCTGTCCCAGAACCATTCCATGAGATACCAGGGACTTTGTCAGCATTAGGGGCCAGGCACAACAGCATTTAAAGCCGCAAAATTTCACAGTGAAATCAGTTCATTTGAGTGGTGTCACCACGATCAGCGGATTCATTTGCTGGGGTGAAGAAAATATGTGGGAATCTTTTGTGTCAAGTTTAACTTTGAATGGGAATTCAAGCCACTGACCAGTAGCAAACCCTTTTGATGTCTTGAGTTGATGGTACAAATACGTCTTTTGGATAAGCCATGTGAACTTATTTTCTCGTTTGCTAATTTTTGTTCAGGTCGCGACCAAGGCAAGTCTGCAATCCAGCGAGACTGGAGAGCTATAGTGACTGACTGGCGTGCTGCCAGCGAGCTAGTGTGTAGAAATGAGCTCCCCAGCTACAGTAGTTCATCAACTACCCCCGCGAGTTGTCACTATGTAACAAAGCTTCTAGCACAACCTATTTTGCAAGGACGCGCAAATGAACTTTGCTGTGCCACTTTCTGGTGTGACACAGATTTTATACCTTACAACACAGCCCACACCCAAAATAGTAAATCTGAAACATATCTGTGTTAAAGTAAAAAAATATATAATTAATAGGCAGAGTAAACAGAGGAAAAGGGCAGCTTTCGTCTCAGTATCACTCTGCAACAAGCATCCCTTTTTATCCACACCACTGATAGCTTGAACTCGCCCATTCCCATGAGCTAACACTTAGTTACATGCCTGCAGCATTGCAGCTCCGTACTCTGTAAGAAGGAGCATCTATCCTCCATGACCCTCCAGGACGACCGGCCGTCTGTTTCTGCCAAAGCCCCTCATGTACTGTACCAGCTCATCCATTTCCAAATCTTGCATCACTCCTCTCCTCGCTCTTTTCTATCACTCAAGCCACCTTTCCCTTCTCATCCACCCGAAAGCTTTGCTGGCTCGCAAATGTTTACCACTGTGTTGCCAAAGCTACAAATCCCAAAGTGCAACAGTCTCTCTGCTCATGTTCATTTACATTTCATGCATTTATCTGGTACTCATTTACAAAAGCTGTATAAGTTACAGACAACACGTTTTATCTGTCACATTGTTTGCTGTCTTGTTACTTCTCTCCATCTTCTCTTTCTCCAGATCATCTCTTGTCTGACACCTTCCCCGGCCAGGACTGCGACTCTCCAGACGTCAGCCGCTTGCATAACAACAATCTGCCGCCACAGAGCCGCTGTTTGCCCATAGCTAAACCCAAGCAGTCCAGCCAATCCAATCCCAGTGCTCATCCACAGTCCCAGCCTCAGGTCAACGCCCTCCAGGCTCAAGCACCTTTGGGTCCCTCGAAACGTCGACTCTCCGTTGAGCGCAGCCTCTCCACAGAGGACCCACCGGGTGCCAGAGGCCCGGAGGGGAGCGCGGTGGTGAAACCGGCCAGGGTGTACACAATCACCAGGGAAGGCGGGATGACCCTGGGGGGCCGTGGCAGCGAGGAGAGCCTGGAGCTGGAGGTGCTGAAGGGCACCAGGGAGCAGCCTCTGTGCCAGGCCCCTGCCTCTGCCCACCACAACCCATCCTGCACCATCCAGCCGTCCGCCACAGCCGTGCGCGGTAGCCATCCCCGTGGTAGCCATCACCGCAGCAACCATCACCATGCCCACCAACATCATGGGGGCCTGCCGTCATCATCGCAGCCGCTGCAGAGCTCGGGGAGCGCCAGCAACATTCGGGACTGGGGAATGAGGAGAGCGGGGTCGCGGGACGACTACACCCCAGACTGCGTGGCCTGCATTCGGGCTCCGTGTCAAAGCCAGCGCTCCCTGGACCTGGATACCTCACCGCGAGACGGAGGGAAGCACCGCAAGAAACTGGAGAGGATGTACAGCGAGGACAGAGCATCTACTGATGACAGAGGTAAAGAAAGATGGATGGGAAGATGAGTGGGAGCTTATTTTTATATGAAAGAGGGAAGGGAATTGTAGATATATACATCTGAAAAATGTTTACGATCCCTAAATTTACCTTGATTTTTAAGTGAATATAACTGTAAAACAAGGTGTTTTTCACCCCATTCACCCTCAGATGTTTCAGGTCACGCTCTTTTGTCATCATGCATTCAATCGCCGCCTCCACTAATTGTAAGGCCTGTGTTTGAACGTTCTGCTCGCTGATACCACGTCTTCCTTTTGTCTTCTCTGTTTGCAGAGGACAATCCTAATAGCTGGTTCCCCAAAGAGAATATGTTCAGCTTTCAGACAGCCACCACCACCATGCAGGCGTGAGTATGGCATGGAAATCCGCCTCCACTCCCACTCTGTACATCACAGTGTCTTACTGCACGACCACCGTGTTGGCAGGATGTGGCTCGGCCTTTTCCTTCCAACAGTCACAGCTCAAGTGTAGTGTTCTACTACAAAATCTTAATGAGCTTTCACACACTCCTCACTTGTTGGTTTCACCAATATATAAAGCCAGTACAACTTGTTATAATAAAGTATTGGCATTTAGGTAACGTCTCTGAGCCGTGGAAGTCATACGATGCCAAGACTGAAATACATTTCTTAGCCAAATTGAAATTTAAGTTTGCATTTGATTAAGTAAAATGTATTACAAAATAAATAAATTGAATTAAAAAAATGAGTTAAATGTACTTTTCACTTTCATTTGAAATTGGCAGAAAACGTGCAACCTAAACTTGAAATCAAAATTGCAAAGTGAACTTTTGCATTTGAATGATGTCCTGAATTTAGCTCACTGACAATGGAAATGAAATGGGAGTGGCCCTTTTTAATGGTTGTGATTATTGTCATTTTTCATTTGAAGTCGTTGAAAATCGAGGCCTTGTTTCAAATCAAATGCTAAAGTGCATTTTGCTGTTTTATTTTTAAATGTAGATTGCACATTGCAAAAGTCAAACTTTCCAAGTTTGCTTTGTTTTTTATGTTCCTATTGTTTGTATGTCCTTTTTATGAAATATATATAATATATAAATAAAGTTTATAATGATAATACTGGCTACTGATCAACTTGGTCAATTTAAAAATATGAAGCTGAAGTATTGGCACCAAAGTGTCATTGTGTCTGATACTGAAACAACGTTCTGTCCCTTACAGATATCACGTTAGATGTCACTGCATGTTCTTCACCAATATCCTAACGCTAATTAATTAATGTACAGCATTGTTATACACAGGAGACGGTGCAAAGAGGGGATTTGATAAAAAACTTCCAAAACATACAGTTCTTTAAGTATCTGCTAAACCACTTTTTTGCAATTCTATTGAAGGTTTTCAGTTTTCCCGTGATGGCATGAGTGCTTTTTTAGTGGCTTTTCTAATCTAAAGGACTATACTTTCTATACTATTTCGTCCCCATGAACAAATCCACTAATCATGGTGATTCCTTTGGAATTAATGTATTTAAATGCTGGTGTGACCGGGTCTTTACTTGGAGTTTTGCTCCATTTTAAAGAGCCCAACAAAACATCAACTTGTCAACTTCTGTCAAGAATCTTGGAATTGACCAGATTTGGAAAGTAGAGAACGTGTGTTCCAGTGCATTCACCAACACACACACACACACACACGCACGCACACATAAGTGCCCTCCACTCTTTGTGACTTGTTAATTATCACCTATCACCCAGATCTTATAATTATGACCCTCAAATAGACAAAGCTCACCCACCATGATCTTTCGCCCTCATCTCTCTTCCACGCTCCCTCTTCCCTCTCATGCGTCTCTCCTCCCTTTTTCCATCTGTTTCCATCTGCCCGTGTCACTATTAGGGTCAGACTGATATATAGGCCTGACACTGGCCTTTGATTCAAATGACTGGCCAATCAATGTCTTTCACATCTAATATGATGGGTTTGTTGCAGTTTGATTAATTACACATTTACTGTATAATTGATCAAACAATTTGTCTATGGGCAGTCCTTAAACTCCTCTAATGAGACATTGTGACCAGATCCGGTAGGTATGTGCATTATCATCATCTGTCCTGTGCAAAGATTCAGTCCTTGCTCACATATTTTGAGGGTATTTTCAGGACTTTTCCACTCCAGGTGAGTTTTTGTTTTTGTGCATTTATATCCTCACCTGAAGTGAGCACTGCATCATAAAGCAGTCTCTGATGTGTGTGTGGAGTATTTGGCTGGACCTGTTGCTAACCTCTCTTTCATTTTGTCTTCTCTTCTTTCCTCTCCTTTTTCATGTGGCGGCTTTCCAAACCACGACTGTAGAATATCGTGAGTAACCCTTTCAACCGCCCCCACTGTTCTTCCTCGTTGCTCTTCCTTTCTCTCACTCTTGTCGGTTAGCTAACATGTCTTGAAATGCCTTTTCCTCATGTGGCTTTGTGCTATTCAGTCTGCTGTGTCCTTAACCCCCTCAACCTCAGTGTCTGCTGGACTGGGTGTTTGACGTTTGACGATTCAGTCAGTAGTCAACTGAAGTGTAGGGAAGGCACTGTACACTAGGAATGAATTCACTGATTGCACTGGAATATTCTGCTTTCATGAGTTGCACATACTGTATAGGTTATCAAGTTCAATTGTTGAAGCATTGGTGGACCTCGTCTGAATTACTGGTTAATAAGTTCTCGGCATGCCTGCACAAATTACGCTCAGCCAAAAATGATTTCTTCAAAAAAAAAAAGAAAAGAAGCACCACTCTGTATCATTTCAAATCTTGGAAAGGTAGAAAGTGGACTGAATGGTTTTGTAGATCAAAGAGGGAGAATTCAACAGAGTGAAGTCTCTCTCTACATAAACAATCTTGCAGATCGCAAACTTGAGCCTCTGGTTAGCCGCAGCTCGAGCAGTCAGTATGTAAAGCTAACAGTAGCTCAAGGGGCCTTAGTCAGAAATCAAAACTTTGACATTGTGAGAAAAATACTTAACAGCAGTTTGTAGTTATAACCACAAGTGGACCACCGCTACTCACGTAAGTATGTGAAAACCCATTGAACAAATTGCAGGTTAATATCACAAAAGCACATTCCCATATGAAATCTGGCATAAACAAACAGGGTTACCAGCAGGGCCATAAGGTTTACATTTAAATGTAAGTTTATTTCCAACCACTTGATTGAATTTGGCGGGAAACAAGCTGGATTGCTTCCAAATGCACAAAAGAGGAAGAGGGCTCTCAGCTTTCAGAGATTCTGGTGATGGCAGATGGGGGAAAGAGTGACAGACCGAAGGAAGAGTCACGTCCAACATGATCATCTTTTTCAGGGAGATGGAACAGAAAGGGATTGAGCTTATGGGGGGGGGGGCTCTGCGAGACAGAGCTGTGCAGGCTTTTGGATAATAAGTGCTGTGCAGACTCCAGTGACTTCAGCCCAGTGACTTTGTTTGTCGTCCCAGAGCTCATCAGCTGTCTGTCTGTTTGTCAGTCAATACCAGACTGCAGGACAGGACGTCATTTCTGACATACGTTGTCACTGATGATTCTCATTATGTCTGACATCCTGTCGGAACTATTACTGTCTCCTCTGGGGAAGGCACACCCATGCTGACCAACTTACACACTGGCAGAATGAGAGAGAATACACATCGAGACAGGCACACACAAAAATAATGCTTTCAAATTCATTTTTAAGTAAGATTTAAGTGAAAACGACTCAAAGATGACGGTCATTAGTACGACGAGTTGGTTGGCTAATACTGGTGATTTAACGATATAATTAACTCACATTAGATGTGATAGTGTCTCTTCTTGTAGATCCCTATCTTGTGGTCCTAGTGTGTGTGTGTGTGTGTGTGTGTGTGTGTACTACCAGAGAATATCCACAATGTCTTCTTCTTCTGGTGGATAAAAGGTCCCTGTGCTGCTAACTCTAACCACTCAGCAGAGCTAACCAAACCCCTCACTAACCCTTATGGACTTAAAACCCCTCACCGTAATCCCCTTTATTGTTGCCCCACCTTATAGTTTATGCCTGAACCCAACTAGACCCAAAGGGATTAAACCTGGTCAATTTTTCTCAACACCATGGCACTTCAGTCAGGCCTAAAAAAACTATAGCTCACGTTTTCGGACTACAGTATAATCCATTTGCTGGGTTAAATCAGCTTATTTACCCTTTGGGTCAGCTTGGCTTCTGACAAAAATGCTTTGGTCTTAGGTCAGGTGCAGCGAAAACAGTAAACTTTACTTCCCCCAAAAAAACACTTAACGCTTTGACATCCTGGCAGGGCTTTCCGAGGCATTGCTGAAAGAAAGAGGCGGAAAAGAGAGCAGGAGGCAGCCACCATGATGGAGAGGTACCGTGTCCTGGCTGTCCTGTCCTGTCCTGTGTGGTGCTAAACCGTCCCTGTTACAGTTGGCTTCTAACACAACAAAGAAATACCCGTCTCATATCAGATCTTAAAATCTCTGTTTTCTTAATGGACCACGTGGCTGATTTTTAACCTTATCTCTATGCATACTGTACATTTTCAAATAGTGACTGGGGCCTTTAGCTCAAATGCAGAGAGAACCAGGCCTTCTACTTTGCCTTATTTTTGTTCGATCCCTGTTAAGCGACTGTCAATGAAAGTCAATACTTCCAGCACGAAAAGCACTCTGGCGGCTCATAATCCCTCCTGTTGCTGAAAGGCTTTTACTTTGAAACATCTGCAGGAAATGTTGCGTTTCAGTGACAGTAGTTTAACGTTGCCGAACATCTGACGCTGTACAGATGTAACGATGGAATTAGCTCCGTAAAAATGTACATTATGGTGAATTTGCCCTGTGTGTACGGTACAGGTCATCCCTAGCCCGGGAACCCCTACCACTCAGACAGATTTCCACCTGTCCTGGATCTGGTCGGGCCAATCACAACTGTTTATCTAATATGGGGCGGGTTTGACACGTTGACTGACAGAGAAGCGCCACCGGTTGGTTGTAGGTCCATTCAGTTGCGTCCTGAGGCGTTTTGGTCTGGGCCCGTTGATAACGACTCTTGGAAATCTAAAATGAACTGAGAGGGTCCAGACTAATACGCTGATGCCACGCTGGCTAACTTCTATGGAGGACTGAAAGTGCCAGAATGAAATAAATAAATACACCATTAAATAAATACTTAAATGTGTCATTAAATAATTAAAATACCAATTATTTCAATATTTACATTTACATTTCATGATTTACATTTACATTTCACGAGTTACATTTACATTTCATGGTCCTGTGTTGCAGTGCTTCATGAATTGTCAAACTGTCAAACTCGCCCATCAAAGTCAGTGGGTGGGGCTAACGCTAATCTAGTCTGATCCATTGCTTTGGTCTGAAGTCTCTTTCCTTTCGGCTGCTCCCTTTCAGGGGTCGCCACAGCGAATCAGGCGCCTCCATCTAACCCTGTCCTCTGCATCCTCTTCACTCACACCAGTTAACTTCATGTCCTCTCTCACTACATCCATAAATCTCCTCTTTGGTCTTCCTCTAGACCTCCTGCCTGGCAGCTCCAGCCTCAGCATCCTTCTACCAATATATTCACCGTCTCTCCTCTGAACTTGTCCAAACCACCTCAATCTGGCCTCTCTGGCTTTATCTCCGAAACATCTAACATGAGCTGTCCATCCTTGTCGATAACAGCAACAGTTGCCTGGCAGCCTCACTGGGAAGTGCCACTTCTATTAAATTAGCTGCTTCTCGCAGCAGCTCCGGGCAACTTTTAGCCATTTTGTCCTGGCGTTCTCAACGTTAGGGGTTAGCAGGTTCGACTTGGCGTAAAGTTTAGTTTAATAGTTATCTAAACCAACATTAGAGGCCACCCAGTGTATTGGAAGTAGCTCTGCATCCATCCATTATCTGGAATTGATTTGTCTTGAATTGATGCGCAGGGTAACCAATCAGGTGTCAGGATCCGCCTACCAACTTTGATGGGTGAGTTTGACAATTCATGAAGCACTGCAACACAGGACCATGAAATGTAAATGTAACTCGTGAAATGTAAATGGAAATCATGAAATGGAAATGTAAATCGTGAAATTGAAATGTAAATATGGAAATAATTGGTATTTTAATTATTTAATGACACATTTAAGTAATTATTTAATGGTGTATTTATTTATTTCATTTTGACACTTTTAGTCCTCCATAAACTCCATCACTCCGCAATGTTTTTTTAGCTACTGGCCTTCGTGCTGACATTGCCCTTCATTGATTAACAGCTTTTAATTGAGATTTTATGTGGCCCATACATACACCATTGTACTGTACGCCATCGGCTGGCAGGTGGACTTGAAATGCTGAACATCCGTCGGTCAGTACAGTACATAGAGATAAGGTTGTGAATGTTGGTGCATACAAGTAAAATATTTTCCAGACCGTTTTATAAGGTTCTAGACTATTTGACTCACTTAACACTCACAGTGGAGAATCCTACTCAGAGGGCAGCAAAAACCGCCCAAAGAGGCAAGCTCACAAACAAAAACTAACACTACTACTACGAGTAGGGAGGCTGTGGCTTGGTGGCAGAATGGTTGCCTGCTAATCCGAAGGTCAACGGTTCGATTCCCCCAGCCAGGCGTCGAAGCATCCTTGAGCAAGATACTGAACCTCAAAAAATGCTCCCGAAGCGGCGCCTTCGGTATGTGAATTTTCTCATATGTAAGTCGCTTTGGATAAAAGCGTCTGCTAAATGTAAATGTAATGATAATAATCACCATTGTCGTTATAATCGCCATCATCCTTCAACGTGTTTTAGGTATCAGGTCTGTAGCAAAGTTGCTAGAACATCCATGCTACCGACGCATCTACTTTGACAAAATAATCTTAACTCTGCTTACTAGCTTTTTTTCTAGAGCTCCCAATCTCATCTCAGTCTCCACCATTGGATAGACTGCTCAATTGCTCGGTCACAGGATGACAACTGAGCCATCTCCATGGCAACTGAGAAAAATTCATCCGCAGATGAAGACCGTGAGATGTTGTTGAAATCTTATTTCAAACTTGTATGCGTGAAAGTACGATGGAAAACCAGTGGGGCCAATATGACCTAGATTTATTTATTATTATATCACATTTTCTTAGTACTTCCCAGCAGTGTGTAACAATAATTTCTCCCCACTTTGCCCCCATACCCCGCTTACTCTTCTTGTGCCACTGCTACCACATACTGGTGACAACAGTTACTGTGTTTTTACACAGGAAACAAAACATTCCTTGCACTCGTGTCCTCGAACGGCTGTTATAGGGCCATCGCAAACCTCGTAACCGTATTCTATGGTGTGTGTGTGTGTGTGTGCGTGTGAGTGCGCCGTGAGTCCTTGAGGCTGTGGGCTGCGGGTTTAATCAGTGGTCCTCACTGAACGCTGAAGTGTAAAAGCGCGGTCTATCAATACAGGGCCGTAGCTCACTGCTCTGTGGCTGGCGCTCAAAGGGAACAAATCGATCAATATTTGGCAAACGACCTCACATCCAACAAGGCTGACATGCCATTTGTTGTTTGAGCCTGCGTGTGAGTATTTGTGTGTGTGTGTGTGTGTGTTGCAAGTTCTTCAAACAGTGCAGGAGAACTATTTTTTCTTTGTGTGTGTGTGTGTGTGTGTGTGTGTATACAGGGCTGTGTCATGTACTTTCAGAATGCAATGCTTTTAATAGAAGGGTACATCTCCGTTAGTTTCACAAATCGAATTATGCACGTTTGAGCAAGCGAGGCATTCTTTTTGCAAAGCATTTTGGAAAGGTCACAGGTGGATTCAGGCGGGTTGGGTAAGATAGTTGCAGACACGCACACGTATGCGCGCTCACACACCGACATGAATTTCACACGGTAGTCTTTGTGCGCGGGTGTTAGGGAGTTTAAAAGCTGTTGTCACTCAGTATGAAAATACAGCGCTGACGGATAATGGGTCCCCCTGTCCTTTGAGTCATCCCTCTATTTTCGGCTCTGCCTTCACGACGCCTGCACTCACCACTGACATGTCAACATTGTTGTTTGGAATGCCTTGAAACGGCACTCTTGAGATAGCTTGAGATTCCAAAAAAGACCAAATACACATGGGAGGATGTGTGCTTTGCATTTTTCTGTGACACTTCGATGAGCCTTAGTCTCTATTAATGAGACCGGGGCCTTTAGTTTGACGGTGACGTTGTTCAGTGTTATGGGGTGGCGCAAACAAACTAGCAATACGTGACTACAGAGGTGGGTCTTATTAAAAATAATGAGTTTTTTTTTTTAGTTCACCAGAGAACTTCATTAGCCTCTAAACTAAACAAGTAATATTTAACTGGGTCCAATATCACCTTCATAACAAGGCAAACGTCTCCTCCAACATCACAATAGCGTTTCAATTTTTTTTATTTTTACCAGATAAATGACTTTTATGGATTGTGAATTAGCAAGATTTTCATTGATCCCTTGTCTGTGTATTACCTACCAGCAAATCCATTGAAGGTAGCCCAAAATGCAACAAGACTAAAACATGATTTAAATGTCTTTATGTGCAAAACAGTAGAAGGTCCTTCCAAAGCCACAAAAGCCATTATACAGCTGTTTTAACAGGCTGATTAGCGCTCGCAATTATGGGTGAACAGATCTTCACGTGTAAAATCCATGGAGCTGAGGCAGTGTGTACTTCCTGGCACAAGAATCTGTTGGTTTAATACTGGAGCTTCATTCAAAGAGTTACAAATTCATGGATTAGTGACAAAGATTTAAGTGAGCGCAAGGCCTACTTGCAGTACACTGACCCGTCAGAGTCATCCAAGCCTTGATGTACTGTGTAATAAAAAGCTGTTTTTTAGACCACACATTGTTCCACTTTCTACCAGTTAGGGCTATTTCTCTATTTCCTGTTTCTCTTTTCTTATTCTCTCTCTGTCGCACTCCTTTTCTCCAGTGTTACGAATCATTAATCATCCAATGCCTTTGATTAAATAAATCCAGGCGTTTGTTTGTCATCTGGGGCACAACCCCGCGTGGAAGTAATATCAGGCAGTAATATTGAGCAGGGAAAGGAAGGGAAGATGAAGCAAGTCTAAAACTAGAAAGACAATAATTCAGTATGAGGTTTCCAATACTGATGATGGAACATGCATTTGATAGTCTGTCTTCAGTAGATTGTCTTCCAGTGCTGATTTCATCCCTTGACTTAGTCTCTTGCACGGGTTTATGAAATGTTTTATATGACATGTCTGAGTAACTTCAAACACTCATCATTTAAAGCAATAGAATGACTCCTTGGGAGTTTGACCTGCTGTATAACCAAAGGACCAAAACCACCTCACTATCAGATCTTTGAATACTAAAACGTTAGCACCCGGTATGTATAGTGAGGCAATACACAGAAAATACAACAGTAACAATTAGTTGTCTATAATTGTTTTCAATTCTAAAGTTTTAAGGCCCAGCCGCCCCAGAAAGTGGCACAGCATGGACCACTCGCAGGGCTAGTGTGTGACCGACTCTAGCTGGCGAGCTAACGTACTTGCACCAGTCATGATCAGCTCCCCTAGCAAGCAAGTTTGCAAACTGTCAGTTAGCAAGCTTGCTAGCATGGGCACTAACAGAAAAAATGAGTTCACACAGCTTACTCAAAAGACCTACATCAGGCCTACATCCGCTCCTGTCTCATCATGTCGAAAAGCCATGCCCAGTGTTGCCAACTTGGCGACTTTCTCGCTAGATTTGGCGATTTTTCAGACCGTCTTAGAGACTTTATTTCTAAAAAGCAACTCACGACCGATTCATTGACTTATTCAGACCATCAGGGAAAAGGCGAGACATATATTCATATATATCATATTGTAATTCATTCCCATGCATGCTGCACGGCTCATCTGCCAACAGCGCCTCTCCCTCTCCTCTTGCGCTGTGCTCACAGGCAGCAGTAGTCATGTTTGAGCATGTTTCTCGCTCTTTCTCTACGAATCTCTGGATTAGGTTGTTCCTATAGCTTGTGTTTAGTGGCGGCTGTGGCTTGGTGGCAGAGCGGGTCGTCTACCAATCGGAAGGTTGGTGGTTCGTTCCCGGCTTCCCCCATCCATGTGTCGAAGTATCTCTTGAGCAAGATACTGAACCCCAAATTGCTCCCGAAGCTGCGCCTTTGGTGTGTGAATGATTAGTTTAATTTGTACTGATGGGCAGTTAGCTCCTGCCATCAGTGTGTGAATGTGTGTGTGTGTGTCTGGGTAAATGTGACACACAGTGTGTGGTGTGAAAGTGCTTTGAGTAGTCAGACGACTAGAAAGGTGCTATACAAGTACAGTCCATTTACCATTTATTTGATCTTTTTGACCTTTGTAGATTTGAAAAAAAAACCTTTTTGTCCCTGTAGAGAGTTTTTGATCACTTGGGTAAAGATTTCCCCATCTTCCTTTTATATGGCCCTCACTGCAACCATCACAACCACTAAGCTTTACGCAAATGAATCCATGGTTATGTCCTCTATATGAAAATGAGCGTATGGCATCATCTGGCAACTTTTAGTTACTTTTAGAGCTAGTGTTAGTTACTTTCATTGGCAACACTGGCCCATGCCTGCTACATCGAAGATAGGGCCAGGTCAGGAGTGCACCAGTCTAAGAACGTTCCACTCAGTACAGGTCAGTGCAGCAATGCTTTCAGTCACATTTAGCATTTTACAGAGGTAAATCCAGTTTGCGGAGCCCCCGAAAGGTCACTGCGAGAATTTTGCATTCCCTCGCAATATGTTTTGCGTTACCTCGCAATATTTTGCATTCTCCCGCAATAACTTTGGCGTTTTCTCCCAACACTTTTCTTTCTTTCATTCCTTCTGAGTCATGTCTAGTTCCACTCAGCTGCTCCCAGCGCAGCGCAACAGTATATCAGCTCATTGAATTTTACTTTGAACTGGGCATTAAGTATGCTGATATAGTACTACTGCTTAATAGGCATGCATGGTTATGTAATTAGTGAAAGTAAGCTTAAATACATAATTAGATCAAGAGGTGTCTCCAGAAGAAAGCAGAACGGTAATCTGCAGGATGCTATCGGTTTTAATTGTTAACTGATACTGTATTCTGTACTGTACCCCAGAGATGCTTCACTGAGGAAAAGGACAACAGAGCAGACAACACTGAACCACTTGAAGACATAAATCAGGAATCCAGACCAACGCAAGTTTTGCACAGGGTCTTATGTTCTTTTGCGCAAAACAAATGAAAGAACCTTCAATGCTGAAACAGGTCGTGGTAGAAGGCCCGTTGCTATATGTGTGGAGCAAAAATCGATGTTCCTTATACATACAGCGCCTACCCAGAAGTTTGATACCGTTCTATCTGAAATCTCTTTGCAATGGACATCATTTAAGGTGTGGTATCCTTAAACAATGCTTAACGCATTAACTTGAGAATCTCCACACGACCTTCCATTCCAAGTAGACTTATAACTCAGAAGGAACGAAGGAAGGAATGTATTAAGAGGGAACACAAAATATTGTGAGGTATCGCAAAACTAGTCCTCAAAAACGTCTCGCCGTGACCTTTAGTTTGTACATCTTATGTATTTGCGTCACATTTGAATAATTTGGCGATCTTTGTACCCAGAGTATTTAACAACACTTAACTATGGTTTTGAAGGCATTTCCAGAATTTTCAAGGACTTCTAACCATCTGGATAAAAAAAGGATTCCACCTGCCACACACATAGCAAGGATTTTTAACCCGTTTCCTGCGTTACAAGCCTGTTTTCTATCAGGATAGCCTGAACTGATATTATCTCCTTGCTTGTTTTGTATGACCCAAGTAAAATGTGAACAGGTAATTGTATATATTTTACTTTCTATTCTTTAATGTATAAAGTGAGAGAAAGTTGCATCCACGTAAAAACATATAACTGACAATAAAAGTTATTTATTTTGGTTCACAAATTAAGCAAGGATGTACAACATTGTACAACAGCTACCATCATTGTTTGGATTAGAAAATAGAGTTGTAACTTGAGAAAGGTTAAAAATCTTTTAATTGTGCAGCAGATGAAATACTTTTTTCTGCCAGATGATTAGGGTATGGATAAGTATTAATTTTTTTAATTAAAAAAATGATGCTTTATTTTAGTACATGAGAGCCACAAACTGGGACTTTGATGGACTCTGTAGCATAATGTACGCTAACAGAGCTGATTTTGGTACCAGCTCTGGTTAGGATCCAGACTGGCTTATTGTCTATGCTTTCTATTCCGTCTGTGTTTGTAAGTTGGATACATTCGTTCATTCCCTGGCACCGCTCCTCTGTTCTGTTCCTCGTTCTTGATGTGTCTCTGTCTCCTTCTTCTCTCCCCTTAAATGGTAGAAATTTCCGCAAACACCTCAGGATGGTGGGCAGCCGCAGGATGAAGGTCCAGAGTAAGTCTTTTCGGGTGTTTCTGTATCCATGTGTGCTGATGTGAGTACGTTTCCATTCATTCACGCGCCGCAGCGTGTACCTTCATAACATCGGAATAGAGGTTCAAGAGAAGTTATTTGTGCTTTATGCATGGAGCAACAGCACTGTGCATGTTTCTAGGAATGTTGTGTCAGAGTTTGTTTATGAATCAGACATGTCATCACAACCTTATTGCTCAAAATCCTTTTTTGGTCAGCCATCACTGAAGTGTGTAGACTTGTGTGTTTATGTATGTTAGTGTGTTCTGTAGCTGTGACTGTGCACCTACCGTTGCTTTAATAAAAGAATTGTGTAATGTTCTCCATAGTGATTGTGTACTGGAAAGGTCAAAAGGCTATTTATATCTAACACTGATGAATTGTGTGCCATGTGACTCAGCACTTCCATGCATTTGTTTGTTTGCCGAGTTGAGCTTGAGTAAATTGTTCTACAGATTTTCATCTTTACCTTCTCATTATATTCCACCATTTTAGTACTTTAGTACTTTACTTTTTTAGCCTTTCAAGTTTGGCTGACAGTCCCTTTTGTCTAACTTGGGAAAATGACAGGATCGTCATATTTGACAACCACATTTGGGTGAGGGGGGAGTTTAGAAGCCTAGAAAAAGCAGTCAGCTAGAAAATATGTATGTATGTTATAAGTATAATTTGAAAGATGCTATAACCACATAGTCTACATATTAGTGTCTTTGAGTGATGAACAATGAACTATACTAAACACCAAAATGAACAATTGTCTAGCCCTTCAGTGGGGCTTTGTGATATGAATTAAATCAATATTATTAATAAGAATGTTGTTATTATATAACTCAATACATACAGTATATTGAGATATATTGATATATATCATGCCATATAAATAATAATCAAAATAAATACTATAAATATAGAAATTGAATTTTCTGTCCATTCCAATATTCTAATCCATTAGTCCCTCAAGTCATTTTTCAAGCAAAACATCTGCTGGTTCCACATTCGTAATAGTAAGAATTTGCTTCTTCTCATTGTCTTATTTGATAGTGAATAAGACATCTTTGGGTTTTGGACAAAACAGGCAATCTATTGATATCATCTTGGGTGTTGGGGAGTTGTGACGGGCATTTTTCGCTGTTTCCTAACGAAGGTTTAATCGATGAAAACCGAGAGAATAAGTTACTGTTCTAGTCAGAAGTGTGCCCTGTCGCACCTGTAACCGCGGCAGCGACACTGATGTCACGATGTGCTGACACACCCTGGAGTGCACTTCTACATCACTGCAACAAGGTGGGAAGTTAGGCCAGCAAAAATCTGATATTGAGCTGGTGTAGAGTTGCTCTGTAAGAACGTTTGTTAGATTTTAATCACAATTTGCTTGGAATCAATAATTTGGACAACAAAATGTTGATGTCGTTGTAAAATGATAAAAAACATTTCAACACAATCCGATTTCAATGAAAATCTCTATACTTTTGTTGAATTACGGCCCAACAGTATGTTAACATAAACCTCTAAGGCCAGTTGTCTAACAGGGTCACTTTTATCACTTTACTGTGTTTGTTCTTGACACACACACACTGGGTCAACAAGACAGAACCCTTGACTCCTGGGTTCGATGCTCCTTCAGAGAGTGTGATATGTGTGTGTGTGTGTGAGTGACTCTCTTCCCCCCCCTCACTCCATCAGCCTTCGCCGACCGCCGAGCCAAGAGCTTCAGCCGCTCGTGGAGTGACCCCACCCCGGTCAAGCCCGACTCACTGCATGACTCCAGAGACAGTGAGTCGATGCCCTCGCCATCACTCACGCACATGCATGGAAACACAGGCAGTTCCTGACCCACGTGCACGCTTTTATACAGACACGTAGGCTCGTATACACATAGTAAGCGCGTGACTAGAGACAGCACATGTTTCCTCAAAAAACACACATGCATCCACACTTGTAGCCAGAGATACACAAACATAGGAACACAGACAGACTGACAGATGCCCTTTGACACACGCATGCACTCGCTGATTGTAGTCATTGTGTGTCTACAGTTTATCTGTTTACAGTGTGTGCTGCCTGTATCTCCTCTCCTGCTCTGTGTATCTGTACTCGGCTGTTGCCATCCGTCCACACCTCCATCCTCATTTTTCAACCCGTTGTCCATCTTGCCTGATGCTTTGTGGTGTAGCCGTCTGCAACTGGCTGGGTGCATAATGAGGGTGGCGTCATTGTCGTTTTCTGTCGCCTGCTGTCTGATTTGAACTCCTCCGTTCCTCCCCTCTGCGCTGGAAAAATAAAAATAACAGGTGCAATGCTTTTTAATGGAGCACCCTCCTCCCTAATCTTGTTTGTCGGTTATCCTTTCATCTCGCCCTTTGTTCCTGTGTGTGTGTGTGTGTGTGTGTGTGTGCCAGATGGCGAGCTTCAGACCTCCTCGGGGACGCTAGATGAAGGGCTGGATGAGGACGCCGACTGGGAGGAGGAGAGGGAGATGGAGAGGGTGGCCTGTGAAGAAGAGGACTTCATCCCACCTAAAATCATGGTGAGGATTCCGCATTCGACTTTCAAATCTACTTTGAGGCTTAACAGAATATATCCATCAAGTCCTCCATGCCCTACGCAGCCAGAGGGTATTGAGGTTTCTCTGCATGTTTCTTATTTTCCACAGCTGATATCCTCCAAGGTCCCAAAGGCCGAATATGTTCCCAACATCGTTCGTAGGGACGACCCCTCCATCATCCCCATTCTCTATGTGAGTAGCAGCCATCGACAGCTTTACACCACTGTTGTATTTAGGTTCCATGCATTGTGCTGCATTTATGTATTAAGTCCGTCGCTGGTTGCAAAGAAATAAATAGCATGGATGAAAAATGAAGATGCAACATTGCTTGTTCTTACATCATTACCAAGAGCTACTGTACCAGCTTGGCCTCATTGTGGCCCAAAGAGCTTTTCTATCACTGTTATGGAAATGCACAGGGGGGGGGGGTGAGAGATGACATTAATTAGTGGTGATTGTAAACGGTAAAAGTAGTGTTTTCGTCTTACTTACCAAACTTCATTCATAAATCCTACAGTTTTGTTTACTGTTGATGTACAAAGGCACTAGGCACTCTATTTTAGATGTTCAATAAATAAAGAGGGTCTTAAGGTAAATTCGGCACCCCCCCGCTGCTTCTCCGTTTGGGTAGGGGAACAACATGACGGACAGGCTGAGGGACAACAGAGCAGGAGGGTTTTCCTTTGTCTCAAACAAATCGCCCGCTCTTAATAGTTTAACCTGTAATATTTCTCTGCACTGATTTTCTTCTCAAAAATACGGAACAAAAGCGCGTCCCGTATCATATGGAACGCGTGTTTTAGTTTCCACCTTCGGGGCGATTCTGTATTTTACGGGACGTTTGGCAACCCTAGTACGACCCCACAGTTTTTCCCTTGCGGCCCTGTTGGGAACCACTGTTCTAGGGAACGGAGATGTAATGTTTGAGGAATTTAAGCTTATTCCTGCTGTTGTTGTAAGTCACTCTTCAAAAGTCTAATGGACTGTAATTGTAAAAGAGAAAAAATCAGCACTCTCATGAATGTCTAAAGCACATCTGTTTCAGTTAATGGCTGTAAATGAACTAACGTAACTAACTAACGAGGGCTTTTCAGTTTGATTTCATTTCCGGTCAGCAGTATTTAATTAAATAATAATTATGTTTTAATCTTCCATTCAAAGGACCATGAACATGCCACGTTTGATGACATCCTCGGTGAGTGTGCCGTGTGATTTTTTTTGTTGTTGTTTTCTTTAAACGTTAGTTCTTAAGTGAAAATTACTCTCCCAGGGTACATGTGGAAAAGATGAGATAGGTTTCAGCTTGCTGGAGTGTTGAGATGACTCATTGTTTTTTTTACTTGTGTGTGTGTGTCTCTCTCGAGGGAAAGCCAATTTAAGTGTCTCATCAGTGGGGAAAGTGACACCTCACTTTCTCTCGCTCTCTCTCTCTCTCTCTCTCTCTCCCTCTCTCTCTCTCTCTGATTGTCCCTCACCCAGAGGAGATAGAGAAGAAGCTGACTGCCTACAGGAAAGGCTGTAAAATCTGGAACATGCTCATTTTCTGCCAGGTGAGTGCAAGGAGAGACAGAGAAATACTGTGACATTATTTTTTCCTTAAATTACTTTTGGGTTGCAAAACGTAAGGTTAGTACTCTCTAACTAGTAGTTATGTGTTGAAGGATAAACTGATATCAGCTGCTAAAGATGTTCTTTCCCTCCCAACCCCCACCCTCCCTTTTGCTTCACAGGAATTGACATATTTAAAGTTTGATCTCATATTTTGTGACAAATATTGGCTGCTGGCAGCTTAAATATATCCATAGAACTACAGGACAAACACAAATCGTTTAAGACTCAGGCCTCTGGTTTCACAGGGTGAAACTGGTAGTAATGGCCGATGCAGCCGTGCTGGGTGTGATCCTGATGTGTGTATGTTATGCATATTCTGCCTTCACCCCCCCATTGTAGAGGGAGCCTCTGGATAGTTTGCACAGGCACACAGTCCCAATAATATTAGACCCATACAGTTATACTAAGTAGAGCCATGAAGTGTTCAGTATTGAATAGGTGTTTTTTTATTTCATAATGGCCCTTGTTCCCCATGACATTTTTATTTCCTAATGGCACGTTTCATGACAGTGGTGTTGTCGCCGCCCCAGCTCAACAACTCAAAAGCCCCCCCCGGGAAACGGCGCTGGGCTGTGAGGCGGTGAAACATAAACGCAACGTTGAGTTGCACCAAGAGCACCTGTGTTTGCAGTCCTGTTGAATAATGTAACACATCTCCTGCTGCCTTGATGGAATACATCAGGCATAATCAATATAAAATATCATGTTTAGGCTTGTTATACATGGAACAAAAATTTGTTAAATAAGCCACTTAATGATGAGAGATGCTAAGTCCCATTTCCTGAGATGTTGGACCTAATGCTCCTCCTCCGATTTCTGTCAGATAAATCTGAAGTTTGTCTGGTGGCACCGCCAGCTTTTACACATAGTGCCGCTGCTTCCACCACAAGAACAATATACCGCTGTGAAACAATATTAGCTCTTGTTGTTGTAATCATCATTTTATTACTATTAGCTTTGTAAGCCGTGATCGAAGTTAGCTTCTGTTTCGTCTAACATGACAGTTTTTGGTTGTATCTTACTACTTTTCACTGCTGAATTTGATCCTCAGTCATTCTATGAAACGCGTTTTGGGATTACATTCAACTTCAACCACACTCGTACAGTTGCATACCATTATCAGCTCTGCTGACCGTTTCAATTATGCACCATATGAGGGAACGAGGGGACTTTTGTACTTACCGGAATCTACAGTAACACAAACACCTTTCCCCAGGGAGGTCCAGGGCATCTGTACCTGCTGAAGAATAAAGTCGCCACCTTTGCAAAGGTGGAGAAGGAGGAAGACATGATCCAGTAAGACTTTCTTCACTTTTGTAGGTGGCACCAGAAATGTGCGGGTATTTGTTCGTGTGGCATATATTCTTTGTAACGCTGTCATTATACTACAGAGCGAAGGCAAGGCAGTATTCGTTCAAACAAAGTTGTTTCAGCAGATTATTCTGCCCTGATTTTCCTCAACTAATATCATGCTGACAGTAAGGTTAGCCATTAGTCACATGTTTAGCATAATGAAGGTAGTGTGGGTTTGGATGCTCGGGTGACAAATCACACTGTACGTACATCAGCTGTGCTCTATTAGAAACTTAAGCATTTTAAAAGAAAGAAATAGATGCTGGGTTTAAAAATTCAGCTTTTCCTTTTACACTTTCACACACATTTTACATTTGAATGATTGCAGGCGGCATAAATTGCGTTTAGAATTGTGACAGTCTTGCGGTTCCACGTTCCCACTCGCGTCCGACCATCGTTCACTTTTGACAGAGAAGCTCCTACTAACTCACCTTTCTCATTTCCTCTGCTGCTCTTACCCGTTTGTTGTTGATTTTCTTGGCGCCTCGCCTCGCGTCTCCCGTGCGTGCGTCCAGGTTCTGGCGGCGGCTCAGCAGGCTGATGAGTAAGCTGAACCCGGAGCCCAACCTCATCCACATCATGGGCTGCTACGTGCTGGGGAGCGCTAATGGAGAAAAGGTAGTCGTCTTTTGCATTCGGCGTCTTGACAAAGCCCCAAGAACAACTAAGACTCCCACACTCCACTAGTTAGTGCAAACGTTTACTAAAAACGTCTGCATGCATAGTATGCAGCATGCTTACTCATAATCACAAATATGCACACACACAGGCTCAAAGCCAAATGCTGTCTATAGCAGCTTGCAGATAAATCATTTAGACAATCTGTTGGCTTTGGCTTTGAATATCGCAGGGTGTCTAATGTCTAATGAGGTGAACGCAAGGGCACTTTCTGCATATAGCATGGTAAAATAATGAAAGAGGAACAGTTTCTGTGCATGTGAAAGAAAAAAAATGTATAGGAAATGTATTTTTATTTCTTTAATGAATCATAGGGGCAAGTGTATAAATTATGACCTTATCAACGCTTATTCTGCTGCCTGGCTGCAGCTCTGATCCTGCTGTCAAGCTGCCACACAGCACAGGCAGGGGGTGGGGGGGGCAATAACGAAGAGGACACTCACACGCAGCACTTTGGAATGACAGGAAAATACACTCCCTGACACCCACTCAATTAACACATCCACCGACACACGCATGCACCCGCTCACCCTCGCTGCAACGGCATGCACCCACATTTCCTCACACGCTCGTGCCTCCTCCAGCACCCCCGCCACAAGCCCTTCCACCCCAACAGTGACGGATACACACTTGCTATACGCAGACACACGCACATACAGCATATGCACATGAACATGCCCACACACTAAAATATTCACACTTTCTCATGCTGCCACGGCTAGGGTAAAGGGTAGAGGCCATTTAATACATATTGCATGCTTGCGGCGTGTGGGGCGGCTGTGGCTTGGTGGCAGAACAATTGCCTGCCAATCTGAAGTTCACCGGTTCGATCCCCCAGCCACGCGTCAAAGTATCCTCAAGCAAGATACTGAACCCCAAAATGCTCCCGAAGCTGCGCCGTCGGTTTGTGAATGTTCTCAAACGTAAGTTGCTTTGGATAAAAGCGTCCGCTAAATGTAAATGTTGTGCACCTCTTGACCTTCATGCTTAGAGACGAAGTTCTTTATGCAGTATGAAGTTGCGAGGGCAGTCAAGACACTTATAGAGAAAAGCCACGTTGTCTGAGCAACCGATAAGCCTTATAATGGAGCCACATGCGGTAAATTATTAATATAGAATTAGATTCACATTTATGTATAGTATAGTAAAATAATTTTATAATTAAAAAACAATTAATGTCAGTGAGAAGACAGGCGGCCTCTGCAATGCAATTTGTATTGCATGGCGCACTCTGCGCAGAGCTGCAGGGTTTGTGGTGGTTGAGAACCCAAAGCACTGCAACATAAGAAAACACAAGCGCAAACACACAAAACCCAACAGAATACGGAACACATCTTCACAACTTTGACGAATACATATGTCACACACTGAAACAATAGCAAATAAATAAAACATAAGCAAATGAACAGACGCGTTCACCAATTTAAAATCAACGCACGTTAACACATGGGTAGCATAAAGAAACTCGCTGCAAATATAGAAAACACAATGCAGATAGAGAAATGCTGCAAGCTGTAGAGGAACACAGAACTAAGCTAACACGCAATAGTTTCCAGGGGACATTAAAAGGTGATAAACGCACTAGTTATTAGCAACAGGCTAACGCCAGGTGTAGAAGGCAGCAAAACTAAAGCAAACATTGTTGACTTATCATTAGTCTGGTTTCCATCTTAATGTAACGCAAATTTTAACCAAATTTCCATCAAATCAGGCAAAAGAAAATGCCAGTTAATGTCTATATCCATCTACTGCCATTATAGAAATATTAGGAGTCGGGCACATCGATATAAACAGCTGGTGATTCCCAATGTATCTGAAATAAAACTAAGAGGCTGGTGTGAATGGGTTTTTGCCACTTGGCTGCTTTTAATTACAGTCTGTACTGTATAATGTGAGGAACGTCATGGGGTTTATGGGAAATGTAGTGTTAATGAGGACATCACAAGCATTAACAGTTCTGTGGCCTTATTTGTTTACGTTGATCACAACCAGGTGTAGAATTCATTTGAAAAAGATATATTAGTGTTTCCAAATCTACAACACTCATTGCTTGCTTGTGCCTCGGGCCTGTACCTTCCAGGCGCAAAGCAACACGGTGACGGTTAATGTAACATTTGGCATCTTCTCCACAGTGTTTTCAGTACACGTCACACGAGGGGGGGGGGTGAATCGGGAAGGGCTTATTGGCTGCATTTAATCATTTCCCCCACTCGTGTGTGCTCTCCTGCAAGCTCAGCTGGAGAGGCCCCTATTTATAGACGGACTGACTGAGCCACCTTCAGATGATGCCCCACTCTTACAGCACTGCTGCAAAAATCACGAGCGTGAGAAAAGAACGAGTTTTCTTCAAAAAGGGATCAAAATATGCCACAGTTTTTGGTTGTCACGCTGGTAGTGGGGGTGGCTTTCATCATCTCAGAATAAGCCGAGTCACCTGCATTATTTCAAAAACATTTATTAGATGCAAAAGGTCAATGATTCGAGGTCATAGTCAGTCACTCACTCACTCACTCGGTATTCAATTTTAAGATCACACTTTCCTTGAAACAAAAGAAAACAGCTAGATTTCTCTTGGAGAAATTGTTTTGCTTTGCACCATTTAATTATTATCTACTGAACAATCAGAACGACTAATATGAATCAGGCACAGCATGCCACGGCGATGGCGATACTGTATATAGCAGAGTAATTATATACTATAATACTTCCACTAGTTAAGTACTTGAGAGCAGTATTCAAGAGTTTCTTTCTTGGTGTTAATTTTGTCAGATTTAGCCTTAAGAGCTACACACATTTGCACGTGGCCAAAACGCACATCGGGAATAGACAGCAGAAGTTTTCAAGTTGCAGCGTAGGGTGAGCCGGGAGCTCAGAGTTAACAACTAATTGTTATGCGTAATGTTGTTTTTTCGGAGTACCGTAATCGGAAAAACACACTGCAGGTATTAAAACAGCCTGATAAAAAGCCAATGACTGAAGACGCGATTTAATATCAAAGAGATCCGTGGCTCTCTCTCAGACATGGACATACAGTAAATGCTGTGGTGGAGAGACCATCAGTCTAAAAATGTAGTCCGTGCCACAAAAACACGGTTCTGCTGCTATATCAGCTGATCCATCATGGTTAAGTATCCAGTCCTGATCCTGGTGAAATTAGTACTGTGGATCCGGGGTTCAGGAATGAGAGCATCCACTTTAAACTGATAGAGCCCTCCGATTTAAACAAGGCCGAGCACAATCAGAACAGCAAAACACCAGCAGCTGCTCAAGACGCGATATATGTTCTGCTTCACGCTATCTATTTGGATATAATGCACGTAGATAATACTAGAACAATAAGTATTCCTAACTTGCTTACTTCAAAAGCTGTAGCCCTCAGATGAACGGAACACAAGAGCAACATGAGCTGAAGACGATACAAACCACAAAGAAGGCGTTTTGGGGGGTTTTTTAACATAAAAAACCATACATCAGAAACCTGTATTTAGCCTCACTGAAATAAACGAAGCACCGCACAATTGACAAGCTTTTCCAGTTCTGTTTCAGAGTTACAGGGCCAAATCATATCGAGATCCATAATCATTTTGGTAATCATCATACTGAACTTCAAACGCTTCTTTTATAGCAACAGGGAGGGACCAGACGTCAGCTCTGTCAAGCCCCACTGTTGTCGTCACCTTGTCATTCGGGCCAAGCTCCTGAGGCTGCATGGCGCCGCTAGCTTTGGGCTTCAGCTTCCTGCGTCCTCTTCACTGAAGTTAATATTTTCAAATTCCATTTTAGTCAACTCATCCAAAATATATCCTTTGGTCGCAGTTGTTTCATAAAGTGTTTTGCGTTGACAACGTCGTGTCTTCGTCATGGAAAAAGACATACAGTTTATATTTTGTCATCGTTTTGGTTAACAAAATAAGACTATTTTTGACTGACCTTACTATAGCCAGCCACCCGTTTTAAGTAGTGTAGATCCAATACACTGAAAAACTGACTTCAAAGCAAAAGTGGGATTCAGGTACATGATGACATTCCTGTTAACAGCCGTCAGCCTCCTTTCCCCTGACACGTAAATCTGGTAGGTACTCAATTAGGCTTAGATCAGATTCACTGTTCTAGTACAACGTTGTTACATGCTGTCAGCTTCCTTGCATTAGCATTTGCAGCGCTGACTCCAGCCTTGAAAAATCATGCTCTATTGATGGCCTGAAAGCCTTAGGGAGATGTCGAGGTTAAGCGCCGGCGCAGGTTGCATTAGCAGCACAAGCCGTCTCTGGGAGGTTGTGTGACCTTTCACCTTTCACTACCCCTCTGCGTTCATTGCCGCCATTATTATCAGCAGGCCGTATGCCTGCTCATTGTGGTGGTGCCTGGTCCACATTCAGTGCTGCAATACTACCAACAGAGAGGAAAGAGTTCATTTACAATATGACGGAGCCACATTTTGTCTCTCACAAACGTTTTTTATGTCAAGAGATACCAAATTAAAACAGACAGGCACCCACTGGTTGCCTAGCAACCTCACAATGATGACAACACTCCAGGAAGTGAAATAGTCCGGCAGAGCAGGACACAACCCCCTGTGAAAGCACAACGTCTCGTTTTTGCACTTCTTTGTATGGATTAAACAACCATAACGTGTTAACCAGTGAGGTTCAACCGGCCAGTTCACCCCAAAATCAAAAATGAATACTCTTCCTCTCACCTGTAGTGCTAGTAATCCATCTAGCTTGTTTTGGTGTGAGCTGCCAAGTTCTGGAGATATCGGCCGTAAAGATGTCTGCATTTTTCTAATATAATGGGACTCTATGGCGCTCAGCTTGTGCTGCTCAAAGTGCCAAACAAATACACTTGAAAAACTCAAGCTAATCCAGAGATTTGTTGTGAGCAGTTTCATGTAGGAACTATTTTCTTTCAATCGATAGTTCCTACGGTGCTCCTGTGGTGCTCTGCGCTTTGAGCACCACAAGCTGAGTTCCATAGTCCTATTATATAAAAAAAAAA
>CM022476.1:28062914-28074532 GCA_011952105.1 Coreoperca whiteheadi
GGGCCGCCGAAAGCCGCCCTTTCCCTTTCCTGGGAAAAAAAATAACAAAAAAAAGGGATGGTCCCTGGCCCCCCCCCCCCCCCCCCCCTCCTGTTATTTCCCAAATGAAACTGTGTGTCACCACTGAGAAGAGAAGACATTTCCCCTCACTTCAAATTCTTAATAAGCATTGTTGTGGCCTCCCCAGTGCTCTTGCTGGTTTCCGTGAAGATTGCCAGGGCTCAGTTGGGAGCGTGATTGAGGATGATGGATTGACGCTGCTTTAATTGCCCTGACATCTCCAGCGGGGCTGTGATTGTATTTTGGGAAGAGTGGAAAATAATGTGTTTATGTAACGTCTCTTTCACTTTGCATCAACTTCTAAGTCATGTAACTGAGCATTACATTTTGGAATAGCTTCTTTAGGCTAACATGCAGTAGAGACTGTAGGAGTGTTAGATGTTACAATAACGCTCAAAAACAGGTTCATTAGGTTTGATAAAGAAGATCTTGTTTATTATGAAAGGTATAGTAGCAATTAACATTACTGTATCTGGTGATTTCGATACTAGTAAAAGTTAAGAATATATCTGAGTAGCTTTCCTGAGCCTTTGTTTTCTTCTTTAGAATAGACATTATAGATGGAACTTTAATCCAAGATGGCAACTTACTGTATCTGAACTACTAGCGAAGAAATGTTGTTGCATTGCACAATGTTGGTAAGAACCTGTGAGAAGAATGATTGTCTAAAAAGTCTTTTTTTCCAGTAAACCTTCGTTCTACACAGCTTGTTTCATTGTGTATTTATTGAGCGAGTGATGGCATTAATACATTAGAAAGAGTTAGGGGTCTGCTCTGAATGTATCTCAGTGGGTAGCAGGCAAAAACACTAACTCCACTTTTCCTAAAAATGTATGGGCTCATGATGCTGCAATGCGCTTTGGATGAAAGTCCAAGCAAGCAAAATCTGAGTTTTCTTCTATTAAATCATTACTTTTTAAAATGTGGAAATTGACTTTTATTTAACCTAGTATTAGCTCTTGGATATATATATATATATATATATATTTATTTCGGTCTTTACAGAAAATGTTTCACAATAAATAAAACAAAAACAAAAAATATTGAAATAATATAACCAAAGAAATATAAAAATATATATACATAACCAAAAAGGTATAGGCAGACGCCACCGCTTATTATGCCTACCCTTTATCATTCTTATAGTCTTTCTTTCTTTACTTCCTTTTTTTCTCCAATGCATTAGATTAGTACAAGATACACAATAATATTGCTACAAATATTTCCCAGAATGTACAATGATAGTTACATATATCATACATACATCTATACATTTCGGATATCACTACAATACATTTAGTTTTGAATAAACCAATTATCTACACTATAATATAATTAATCATTACATTGATTTTAATCATTTTCTTAAACTTACAAAAATGATTACATTGTTTTAATTCCATCTCATAATTATTCCATAAGTTTACCCCTTTGACAGATATACATCTATGTTTTTTACCTTACTTTTTAAACATATGAATTAAATGCTAATGAGGATCATCTATAAAAATCTAAAAAGGAAGCCATTCCAAGTTGCATGAAAATTACAGAAAATCTCATTTGATAAATTTTTAAACATGTGCATTATGGGTAAATAACATTGTGCTCAACAAAATGTGATAAAACAATACACATTTTTGGATGTGCGTTGACAAAAAAAAAAAAAACATGTCACAACTAAGAGGGTGTTCCAAACCATGACTTGATAGCAAAATTATGCTTTTCAGTTTTTGGAAATAGTCAAGTTTGTTTGCTTTTTAAGATGGAGATTTCATAATTTAATTGTGTCCTGGAGTGCAAATATTGTTTCACGCTGTCCCCCCACTGTGAGCAACACATGTAATTATTAGCTAAACAGATGGAGTTAACATCTGTGCAGAGGCTGCAGGAGTGCATTGTTAGCGCTCAGCTAACATCAGCTCGACGTCCAGATGGAGGATTCATTAAAATCCTGGTTGCATTCATGACTGGCTGTGTGACTGACTGGGATCCACATGTTGAAGGTACAGTCCAAACCAAAAGACCCTTGTATAAGCTGTATACGCTGATTATGAATTCGCTGCATGCTTTTATACAGTACTACACACCACACACACACACACACACACACACTGACACACCCCAAACATACAGGGACACAGTAGCCCCCAGAATTCGGCAGCCTTACTGTCACCAGCATGCGATGAATAATTGAAGAGTTGATGGAGTGAACCAGATCACACCAGCACAAGAATAAAGTCAGCGCTCAACACTCCGGGGCCGAGCTGCAGCCAGAGAGAGAGAGAGAGAGACTGAGGACGGGGTGAGGACCATCTGAGTGAAGGCGAGCGGGAGAGAAGGAGTCTCTGAAAAGTGAAGCCAATGCAGAAGCGCCTCAAACCTGCTTTTCCTCTAATGTCCAGCAGCGGGTCGACTCCTCTGGTTGCGAAAAGAAGTCCCAGTGTGTAGAAGTCTAACCTTCTCACCTGATTGATTACCTCAGTAAACGGTCTCCTACTGAGTCTATGGTCACAATCGCTAGTTGCAAGTCTTCTTCAATACAGCATGATGTTCATTTTGTAAATCATGGTCCCATTTTGAGTAAAATAGACGATAAATCAGGGCATGCTTTTAGGACTTGGCTGCCTTGCGATTGACAAGTCGCTACCACGGCGACCTGTCAATCAGGACACAGGCATAGCATCCATGGCACTTAGTACATTTAAACAACTGTGAAATTGTTTTGGTTGTTGTCGTGTTTCCCGTTTTAGAGCTTTGACCCTTTCACAGTATGTTTTCACTTCATGAAGTTGTAATATTTTGGTCGCCTAAAAACGTCTTGTTCAGCGTTCGGTTGTACTAAAAGACTCTCTCAGCTGTTCATTATTTTGTTTTAAGCCAGTCTTTTTCGCCAGCCAAAATTAGCATCAAAATTAACGGGAAATACGGATGCGGATGCACCTTGCTAACCAAGCTAGCTAGCGCCACCCTCTCGTCTAAATATGGTCACTTCTGGTTCCAAAAACGCAAGATGTCGACGGCCAAAATGCCAAACTCGAGGCTTCAAAACGGCAGTCCACAAACCAATGGGTGACGTCATGTCTGTAATGAAACACAAAGCACAGTGATAAACAAGTTAGTATCAAGTTGTTTTAAGGTAGAGCGAGCAGCATGAGAATAAAGGATAAATTCATAGTCAAGCACGATCATTTTCCTGTCCTCAAGACAGAAACATGCTTTATTCCCATGTAAGAAACCCATTTTTATCTTTTTTTTCTATGCCATTCTTGAGCTGGGCCTGCTGCACAGGTTAGTTTTAAGTTTTGCAGCTAGTATAAGAATGTCAAACTGTGTTTAAAAGAGGGAACTCCAGCTTTTCAATATTGCACTTTGATAAAGTTAGGAGTCTTGTGAGAGATGGTTGAAATGGTCCAAATCAATGCAACAGAAACTGAGATAATATATATGAGATACTATAATACATAACTCCAGAACGTGCCCGACAATCGTCAGGTTCTTAAATTGTCTTCATTATTAAAGTAATCCAGCAATAGTTATATGGGTATGGGTACATTTGAAACAGGAACTGCTAATTGCGAATTCGGTCGGCTGTACTTTTTATGTTGTCAATTCTAGTTTTGTCAGAGATGGGCTGAACTAACACATATGGCAACCAGCGATCAAGGGAATTAGTAGATAATCCTTTGTTTAACAGAGAAAAACACACTGGGGTCCAGTACACCACAGTATAACTAATACCAATAAGGTTTGTGGGAGATTTCTTGGACCCCACAGTGGCTTTCCTCCACAAGCTGTATTGATCCCACGCTTGATGCGAAGTCTCCAGATCTCCGATTGAAACTGAGGCTAACCTGTGCAGTGATGTTGCTAGTTACGTGGCCTAAGTCTCTGACGCGTTAAAATCCGACACTTACTGTGTACGCGACACACCATATTTTTGCCCTGATAATGCTGCATTGTGAAATGCAAATAAGTGTTTCCAATCATAGAAATAAACAAAAGAAACCTCGCTGTCAGAAAACCTGTATCTCTCCAGAACCAAACGGGCAGCAGCAAACCGGGTAGTTACTTTGGTAATGACCGAAAGAAACTCCTCAGGAACACTAGGTAAATGCTAAATTATGATAAGGTTGTCTGACATTTAGTTATTGGTTTGATTATTGGTTTACAGTCTAATAATGTGTTTTTGTATTGATTACTGAAGGTGGCTAGCGGCGGTGTGCAGTAAATGGTTGCCCTTTGTGTGCGTGTTTTTTAAACTACTGACCTTCAACCCCCCTGTCAGCCCCCTCCCCTTCACTAACAAACCCTCATTCCTGGAAGCTGGTCACAGGACAGCTTTGATGGATTCCATGAAAGGCCTTTACAATAAGACAGGCGTTAAATTCTGCCACTGTTTGCCCTGCGGCGCTTCTCAAATGGAACGTCCACACACTGGATGAGGCAGTGGTACGTAACCAATTTTAATGAATGCAATCTTCACATGGATTGTTTCAGAATAGATGATTTCATTATGTCGGCGAAAGTGATAGCTTTGTTTTTTATTGGAATTCAGAGTTAAACACAAATCCTCATATGTGTGTTCTAATGAACAATAACTGTCAACAGCTACCACTAGGTAATTTCTTTCAACGCAATGTTTCAAAATAACTTCACTGTGACTGAGTTACAAAATGATTAGTAGTCAGTCTGCAAGCCGGAGGCATTCTGCTCTAAATCTAGATTTGTGTGGAAAAAAAGAAAATCAATACAATGATTCCACAATGAATATTTTGTCCCTGGGCTTGGCATTGATTTGAGAGAAGGACAAAGAAAGACAGGAACATCAGTCAATATTACAGTTAACTGACTTGGTGTAAAAATGTGACTCATAATAGTCAATAGATCCAATGTGTTTCAGGCATCCGGGGAAGCATCCAGGAAAATTAAACAACTAAAAACTTACACTTTATATCAGTTAAGTTATATAAAGCTGTGTTGCTGGCGGGAAAGACGAAATCCTGGGGCGAGGTGGAGCACTCCATATCTTCAGCTACTGTCAAATGCAAATACATATTTGATTGTGTTGTTTAAGAGAACAAAGACCCGGCGGCCATTTTGGAATTCACAAAAATCAGTGAGCAACAACCAACAAAAAAACTGTAAAAAAATAAAAATAAATAACGTAAAATATGAACATACAATAATTGTGTTACAACATAACAAACACAACAACGTCCGTGTGTCCGAAAAGGAGCGGGATGAAGCAAAAGCTTTCCCAGACTACCTTTGAATTTGTTCCCGTTTATTTCAGATGTTTGAATAAATAACTTAGAAATAGTGATGCATTTAGATACAGTAACTGATACATGTCATCCAACTGAGCCTCCTTGTTCCAGCTGCAGACTGAGCTGACCTTCTCTGCAGGGCTGACTGTAAGATAGGAGAAGAATTAGGAATGCTGTCAGTGTGATTAACCTTTGCCTTGTTCGTTACCCTCACCCCCGTGTTTCTGCTGTCCAATCCCAGCCATGTCAGCCATCTCGCTCTCTCTGTAGCTTTCCTTCAGCTCTCTCTCTTGACACCCATCCTCTCTTTGTAGGTCAATTGGGATGAACCCCAGGTATAGATCATAGAGTTAAGATCAATCAGGGGGCTTTTAAATCATCAGACCAGTCCGTGTGTGTGTGTGTGTGTGTGTGTGTGTGGGCGGGTATTGTTAATGTTGTGGGGACATAAATCTGTTTACACAGTCACATTGTGAGGACTTGCCTTCCTTATGGGGACAAAATGCAAGTCCCCATAACATAAATCGTTACATTTTAGGATGAAACTTTGGTTTAAGGTTAGAGTAAGGGCAAGGTTAGGTTTAGGCTAGCGTAAGGGTTAGGTTTGATCTAGCAGTGGTTATAGTTAGGGTTAGGGTAGGCCTCCAGGGAATGAACGTAAGTCAATGTAATGTCCCTGAAAGTGATGGAAACACAAGATGTGTGTGTGTGTGTGTGTGTGTGTGTGTGTGTGTGTGTGTGTGTGTGAACGAAGAGACAGAAAAGAAATGGACAGGGTTTCAGAAGTGTTTTTGTGAGCGGTTGATACTGAGTCAGTCCACAGCACCATCACCTCCTCACAGCTGCTCTCTGCTCACTGTGCTCATTTGCAACATCATCATCAACCCCATTACCAGCTTCAGCACCAGTTTCATCCCCAGACTCATCACCGGCGTCATGGCATCATTACCACATCAGCGCAAACCTCATCGGCAGCTTCATCATTGGCCTCGGCCTGACCCCTTTAGCGTCATCAGGAATCTCATCAGTATCGCTCACTGCGAACCACCACTCCCGGTGTCTGGTCAGTTTTCTTTAATGTAAACTCATGATAAGACAAGAGAGAAAAATGAGAGCCAAAGTTTATTTTTGATCCTCAGCTTTCGTGGTTAAGTAAATTCAAAAGCTGGCCAAAGGGGGGTTTCACAGTAAACATCTTTGGCAACCCATCTCAAAAGAATGGGTTGCCAAAGATTATTAGGCAGTGTGACAGTTTTATTTGTGTGTGAGGATGGTGCAAATAGAATGCTAATTATCGGCAGATGCAATCATTTGCCAGATCATGATCGGCTCCTCAAATGTCACACTGAGCTGGATCAGATTTTGAGAAGCAGAGTTAGCCTGTGAGTATAGCCTCATAGTTACTGATTAAACAAAGGTTATATATTGGCCCAAATAGCTTCAAGTTTGACAATACAAAAGTGTCGGCTAAATGACTAAATGTGTCGGAGCAGCGTCTTCGCGATGCTCAGAAAAAATGTATTGATATCATTTTACAGCAGTTTCTTTTGCAATGACTGTTAAAAAAGTGTTTTGAAGACACACCTGAACACCTCGGAGCACGCACACATTATGCAGAGCATTCTCACCTTCTGTCGCCGTTTTTTGTTTTGTTTGTTTTTGTTTTGCATTTCAGCGGGTGTTCAGTGGCAGGGACACGGCACTCAACTGGGCATCCATCTTGATTAGACAAGATAAGACAAGGTGGTGATGGGGCGGCAGTCAGCCCATTGCCCCGCCATTAGGACGTTAATAAGACCGTCATGGCACACGAGGCCTGTTAAATGGAGTTGAAGGTCCAGGAGGAACACCTGGTGTGTGCGCTGGAAATGAGGTCCACCCAGTAGAAGTGCGCCGTGCTGGATGTGGATTGATGCCGGTGAGCAACACAGTGTGGTTATTTGATTGTAGAGTAAGAGAAGAATATTGCATTCCTTTAAGCGCTTTCCTGAGGTACTCTACCCCCTCCCTTGTGCTGTTTATCTTCACTGTATTTTTACGAGCGGTCTGCAAGGATGCCGCAGAAACGCTACAAATGTGAGTGTACATCATGATGCTTACATAACCTCTGCATCTGTGCCCTGCCTCGAATGAGATTTGCTGCTCTTGAGTGATGACTGCAGTTTTCCGTTCACGTCCTGTGGGCCTGCATCTTAAAACATGTTCTGCTGGTACGTTCTGCACAGGTAGATAGTTTTGTGTTACAGTTTGACAGTGGGAGCTGAGGATATGAAATGTAAAGCATGCAAGTGCTGCATCGTTGTCCAGTGAAAACCATATGTCTCTACGTATGTGACTTGGTAATTCTTCCAAATTGTAATTTTTTATTCTTTCAGGGTAGTTTTTATTTTTTGGGTCCCATAGTTTCCCAATAATTTACTAGAATAGAACTGACATGAACTGATATGATGGGATTCTGTAATTTGGTAAAATGTAAACTTTGTCTTTATGTAGAGTTGTTGAGTTATAAACTCAACTATGTAAATATATGTGAAACTATGTAAGTATATTTTCCTGGCTCTTTCATTAAGGCTCTAATAAATGAGTGGATACTTACAGTAATATGGTGCTGCACTGTAAAAATTAAAACAGCAAACAAGTCAACATTTTAAGTCACACAATTGAATTTACAATAACTTCTTGTGTTTTGACTTTGTCCAACTTAGAATTTACACTTCTGGTAATTTAATCCAAGTTGGCGTAACATATCATTTTACAATGTCACATCTTTGTCACAAATGTCATACATTTTCACTTCTATTATTTAGTCAGATTTACAATTATGTTTGTGTTGTTAGTCTGGTGCCTCATGAGCTACAGGATGTAATTGTTACAGCTTAGCATATGTGGCACATTCATGCCACAGAATACAATACATTTTTTTACGATATGTCTCAGAACATTGTCTCTGTTTTCCTTCTGATCACTGCCAAATATCATTAAATAACATAAATAACACTTCCAAATGAGGAAACCTTTGTGGACGGTTTATCACTTGTAACTACTTTTAGTAGTGGTTAATAAATTACTTTACAAATGCTTTATAGCTCACTTAATAAGAACAGCTTCTTGGTTGCCAGATTGGCGTTTCTTGCAGGACACTTGCTTTGTCTGTGGGGCTGTTTCATTCATTACATAGATCCAACAATGGACCTTCTAGAAAACAGCAGGGCGTCTGGACCTAAATTCATTTATTAACACATTTTTAACATTTACAACTGCATATTTGGTGGATTATTCTGAGAAAATGTGATGACTAATTAACATTTGTAAATGCAGATGACTTACTAACAGTGAGAAACTTGTTATGCTTTTGTAAGGTTAAATACTTATTCACTTTAGACTGTCTTAAATTAGAGAGAATACTTCTTCTGAAACCTCGTCTCCTCTATGCCTCCCGTGAGATTCAGCCTTCGGCTTCTTCGGCAGCGTTGTCATGAGCGAAGTCGTGCGAAGTCTGGAATCCAGCGTTTGGCTTCCAATTATATCAGCAACTCTTGATATCCAGCAGACAGAGGCAGAAACCGACTCACTAGATATGAGACTGTGAATCTACAGACGAAGCACTGCGTGGTTAAGGAAACCTGCCCAGGATGAGAAGGTGTATATGAGCCTGTTTCTGAACTTCATTCATTATCTCTTTGCCTAGCAAGCTCAGGGGTCCAGTTGCAAATGGGTTACCTGAATACTGCCATAAACTCTGAAAGACAACTCGCTCTGTGTGAATTAATCTTCAAAGCGTCACCACAGCTTTATTGATGACTTGAACATTAATTGCAGAGTTGATGCTTATTACCCTTTCTTAATGACTTAATTAAAGACAGCAGCAAGAGAGATTTTTGACAAGCTGGTGGGCAAATGTTGTCCTCTTCCGAGTTAGAATCCTCAAGATTTTTATGAAATCAAACCCCATTTTTGATACGATTTAAGGTTGGCGTTTTTTCTGGAATAGCTATTCAATGTATTTACATTCAGTAATTACCTTTTATTAGTAGTGGCGTTGCTCTTCTGTTGGATTTCTGACAAAGGAGCTGCTCAACCAGTGCTTGCTGCTCTCTGTGGGTTGTAGTAATTAAAAACACACTTGCTGTTAGATAACCTAGAGATGCTTCTTCCAGAACTGAGAACATTATCACCATGTCTTTGGCTAGCAGCAAAATTATTTTGGATCATTAAAAACTGCATTGTCAGGACGCTTAAAACAACGCTGTTGTTCTTAGTTCATATAAATATGATATTTTAGAGATATATGGTTTTAATAGGAGTGTTTCAGCACTCTTCAGCTCCTCTGCACTGTCAGCGCTCCACCTGTCTTTGCAGTGAAACCTGCATCAGTAGCTCACTCCACCCTGGGGAGCACAGAGGGAAAATAGAGAGAAGGTGCAAAGTGAAAATCAGCTGAACTTGTGCACCTGCTGGTCTGTTATACCCCCCCCCCTTTTTTTTTCTTTGTGTTTGGTTTTCTTTTGACACATGAAATAGTTTAGATCTCTGACTCATCTTACTTCAGCATTCCCCAGATGCACAGGAAGCTGGCTTACTTTGAAAACATTTTATCAGTTCAACTTTTGGAAGCCTTGTGTTACCAGATACTATGGGAGATCATTTACAGTAACTGCTTTGTGATCACATACTGTGGTCCTGTTTTCTCAGTGTATCCAAAATGTGTACTTTTTGTACAGAAATGCTCAGGTTTAGTGAAAACTCTGAAAACTCAGGATTTGTTCACCTCTGGGTTTTCCATTCCAGAAAGACCGGTAAATTAAACTACTGCAGTAGCTGACTCTGTGAACCCAACCTGCTCGCTGGCAGGTTTCCTTGGTTTCCCTCTGTCTCCTGCCTCTTACAGAGCCAGACAAGCTGTTTACTTTCCTCATTCATTCAGTCCGTGTCGAAACGCATTAGTTGGCGGAGTTTTAAGGTCAGAATCAAAATTCTGGTTGGATATTTGTTTGTTACTCAGGAAAATCTAAAGTTATTGCTTTTATGCGCTGTCAGTCATTTCTTTGAACTCATAAATGAGTAGCCTACTAAAAGTACTCATTGTTTGATGGCTATGAAGACTTTATTTTAATTTTATGATGATGAAATTGAATGATTATGTATGTGGGAAAAGATGAAGTCCTTACTGGCGAAGCATGAGCCCAGCCAGTAACCAGAGGTTGCAGAGACCTTTGTCCATTCCCCTTCACTTTGACAAAAGTTAAAGTCCTATATATATGTTTTGCTCTAGTTGCCCAACACAAACCCATAAACAACCATGTTTCACTCTGTTCATCATAGTTGTGACATTGAATATTTATTAATACATTTTTCATTTTAGGTTTCATTGTTGCACAGCTCATAATAACATACTATTGGGACATATGTATCGTATAATGTTTCCTTCTACAAAAATGTATAAAAGAACTTTGGCGATTTCACGTGTAATACGAATTATTGCTGTTCAGCAACATTTCAGTTATTATTATGTTACATTGCTGGGGGTGTGAGAGGGGTTCTTTAACAATCCACAATGTTTGCCCCCTGCTGGACATTTAACATATGGTACTCATTGCAACACTGAAGAGTCGGCGACTTGACCTTGGGGAAATGCCGTAAAGAAAAATATCATGACATTGTTACAGAACTTGCAGATTCGTGGGGTTGGGCTCAAAGTTGTTAGGGAATGTATATGGGAAACGTAAGCGAGAGAAAGAAAGTGAGTGTGGTCCTCGTCTCGAGTACTCTGTCGAGTGTGATAGCAAAAATGGAGAGGGAAAGGACCCAAACGCAGACAGCTCAACAGGAGATGTTTACTTCAGACTTACAGGCAGGCAGGCAGAGAAGTTATAGGCTTATAGGCTTATAGGCAAATAGGCAGGCAGGTGACAACCAGGTAACATGTAGCATAAATCCAAAACTGAACAGAAGAAGCAGACAGAACCAACACAAATCCAATGCCAAACCAACAATGACCACTGGAGGTGAACCGGTATATGTAGGGGTCGGCTGATGAGGAATGACTTGCAGGTGAGGAGTGAAATGACACACTGCAAGCTGACGAGGGAGAGTGGACACAGGTGTGTGACTTGTGAAACAACCAGGGGTTATTGCAGGGCAAGAGAGACTAATGGCAGGAAACAAACACATGAGGTGGAGAAACTCCACAAACACCAAAAACAACTAACACAAGCCCAAACCATAACATACTCTGGGAGTTAACGGTGAGGCAGACATTCCTTTACTCGAAAGCAGGTATTTCTGATACTT
>CM022476.1:28082464-28106434 GCA_011952105.1 Coreoperca whiteheadi
TTACATACAATGAAATGCCTTTAAGTGTCTGTTCCTATTTGTTTATGGTGTAATCTTGTCTCTACTGACATACTAGAGATACTTAGTATTTACAAAAACTTACTTACTTGCCTGTATTTTTGTGTCCTTTTTTGCAATTTGAGTTTTGCTGAAGCTGCCAATGCAGAAGCTGTAGTTCTGGAGACTTGATTGGGACCACATTAAAGAACTTGAGTTCTTGCCCCGTTCAAGAGAGCGCACTAAAAAGAACTGATGACTGCGTCACCCACCATGCCCTGCATCACTTCGCACAGGCACCTAAAGGAGAGGGATGTTCACTATCCCCCCACCTCCAGCGTTCACATCTCAACCACTCACCCGGAGAGGATATTTACTGCCCCTTACTTCCAATATTCCATCAAGACTACACTGCACAGAATGAGGCCCAGCCGCAGATCATCAATAGGAGACCGATGTACCAACAAAGGTGCACACAGCATCTTCACACAGACTTACTACAGCAGAGAAATTATGACCATCAGCACAGTGCTCCCCCCAACAAGCCATCACAAATCATTACAGTAGTCATGTAGTGGCCATGAGGTGTGAAAAGTCTTTATTCAATTTACAGTTGAAGGCAATACTATATTTTTTGCTGGAGCCGCCAGCACACACCCTAGTTCACCCCCACACAGATATTGGTATACAGTCAAAGTAAGGTGTCTTGTACTCGTATCAATGTTTACTGATGTGTTGAATCCACTTAATGCAGTTCTCTTAAAATCATTCTTCAGGTGGAGATCACTGATGAGGGGACACTGTCCATACGCTCAAGGATGGCTGTGGGAATACATTTCTCTTTAACGTTGACAGGCTTGTGCTAGTCTGCAAATAGGCTTAACTGCTTTAGGTGACCTAAAAAATTTCAAATAAGCAGCATCGCTTGCTGATTTATTTCCCAGGACGAGGAAAATGTACAACACTCCCCTCAGCCTGTGGCCTCCACATCTAGGCCTTCAACACCGCAAAGGTCCGATGTCCGTCTTTTAAAGTACGCCTTACCAAGCACGCACCATGCTAAGTGAATCATCAACACAATATAACGCCAACATGACTGAAAAGTCCATCCCAGTCATCTCTGTTGCTTGATGAACACCTCTGCGTTCTATTGTATCAACTCATACCATTTATTCAGGTTGGAACAGACAATGTGAGGGACCTCTACAAGCGGATCTTGGAGCTGAATAATATATAATAAAAAAAAAAAAAAAAAAAGAAGGAACTGGAAATTAAAGGCTGAAATCAGAAATTGAGCAACTGAAGAAGGTATTGCAGTAAATGGTACCTGAATGTTTTTTTCGGGAGGGGAATTAAGCATAATTGATATATTGTATACTTGTGACTTTTTTCCCAGAACACTTTAAAAAGTGAAACACATCTTGTGATTGGTTTAATCCTTTTTTAGGTAAACTTATTTGTCATTGTACAACACAGGATTGCAAAGCGAAATGAAAGTTGTAGCACCTTTATGCGACACACATACAACGCATGCTACAGTATTTACAGATAATTAAATTTGGTATAGAACAGAATCAAATATTTTTTTAGTTATATGAAAATATAATATGTTATATCCCAAAGGTTATCTCTATCCTCACCTGGCATGTACTAAGGGCCACATTAACATCTTTCTGATAGCGTCTGTGGGTCAAGATAGAGGGTCAGTATGTTCCTCATGTAGGGGTATTCGCTGTCCCCCAGTAGCAGTCCATCAAAGTCCCCTGTTAATAAAGGAAGAGGAAATTACTTAATCAGTTCAAATTCATGAGTGTATCATGTATCAAGCGGGTATACAAGGTTTGAGGACCCAAAGTGCGGACCCTGAGGCAGAGCAGGTTCAGTTCAGGAATTTATTAATAGAAAAGACTTACACTGGGCAAACAGGCAGGCAAAGGTGAGATGAGACAGTCCAACAAAGCAAAAGTCAGAGGGAAAGAAACGGTAATGTAAAATGTGCCAACATGTCTAATTAGGTACTTTTTTTTATATCAGTGCATTTTGTTGACTGAGACCAATAAATAGTTGATATCCATTATAATTGATGCCGGGTCTGAAGGGGTTTTAAGTTGAATACTTAAGTTAAATCTTTAGTGTCAAAAAATCCAATGGGTCAAAGGTTTTGGTAGCTTGAATCTCCAGTAGTCAGACTGCAGGTTCAACAACCATACCAACTCAGTTAGGTCTCCTTAAACAACATTTTCAGGTTCCAAAACTTCTAATTCTATAGCATTTAGATGACTGTCTTTTTCTAAATTGTATTAAAGCTGATGCTTCATAATGATGAATGAAATCTGAAAAGGATGAAAAACCTACAAATAAGTGCCAAAATAAATTCAAATCCAGTCAGGAGATAGAACACTATTTGAGAATATTAATCTGCTTGTACGGCTCCAGCATCCTATTTATCAGCACCTAAAGTAGCAGGCGGTTGCTTGGTCAAGGACTGAATTAATATTTCAGAAGAAGATTACATAACATAATTTCATCTGTAGAGCATTTGACATTTTAACCACACCAACAATCAATCCACCATGGAGTCTCCACTGTGTAAGGTGCAGAGGTAATTATAACTGGGCTCTTTCATGAACACTTCTTGTTAGGTCATTAGGGTTGTATTCCAAAATGCTATATATTCAATTTAATCTAATTACTGTTCCAGTACAGAGCACCCTGTCTGTAATAATTAAGAGTTCAATGTATAGTGTTGACAATAACTTTTATTTAACTCTGATTTAAGTGTAATTGGTTTGATTTACAGTATATCTCGGATGTGGCAATAGGTTTTAGGACCCAAATGCAGACACTGAGGCAACACAGGTCGAAGAAAAAGGACTTTACTAAATCAATGTTCAAATGAACGGGCTTACTGTCAATTACAAGAAGACGGCCCAAACTAACAACTAACAAATCCAGAGAGTCAAGGCAGGCAGGCCATGACCAGGCTGTAGGTCAAAACAGACCAAGCAGAAAATCAGGAACAGGAAGACAGGCACAGATAACCGAAACACAAGTTCACAACATTGACAACATGATGACTTAGCAAGGGGAAAGAGCTAGTGGTTATATGCCCTGAAGGACTGATAAGTTAATGAGAGGCAGGTGTGTTGTGCTGGAAAGTTTGTCAGAAATTCAAGGGCCTGGGGGAAGTGAGAAATGGCTGGAGACAGGGAGAAATGGGCAGTCTGAGCAAAATAAAAACAATCATCGTGACAATTTCAGTGTCCAAAAAAATGTGGGTGTTACAACACAGGGTCAAAGTTGTTTTCTGAAAAATAACTGATGTTAATACAAAGACATTTACAATTTTCTCTTCACCATTTATTAAATATTAAAACATACACAGATCCAATTGAAATTTCTTTTTCGTGCTTTTAATAGGTGTTTTGTCAATATTGGCACAGTTCATTACCAGGTGCCATCAGATGTTCTCCCCGTTTTTTACCTGATGTTATGATTAGTATTAACAAACTTACTGGGGGAAGTAGAGGTCAAAATCAAAAGACAGTCCAGACAGGCAAACACAAATAATAGTGTGTGTCCAGGGTACACAGAAAATGTTGAACAAAAGGAGACACAGACTTAAATACACAGAGGTAGGGGCGACAACGAGGTGCAGGTGAGCAGAATGAACACAGGTGAAAACATCCAAAAGCAATCATAAGCAGGAAGCAAGACTAAAATACATGAGAGATTTCCAAATTTCCACACATTACCAAATATAACAGGAAATCATAGAATACAAATTAAAAACCTTGACACCTGACCTTCCCCGCCCACTCTCTCACCTGTTTCCACATCCCCGCATCAGTAAATAATTAATCAGCCCATTTCCTCTCGTTCCCTGCCAGTCAGTTAAAGTTTCAATGTTGCTTCGTTTCTTGTGTTTTGCTTTCAAGACTTTGTAACCTTTAACCTGGAATCTAATAAAATGCCTGCCTGCCTGAACCTTTTCCCTTGCACTCACCTACCTTACACTTTGAATATGTTTATGGATTTATAAAAAGCTTTCAACACTGTGGATCATAATATTTTGCTTAGTAAGCTATCTCATTAAATGGACTGACCTACAAATGGCTCTCTAATTATATTAATAACCGCAAACAACTGATAGGATGCAAGTTACTTGTGGTGTCACACAAGGGTCCTTCCTTGTACGCCTTTTGTTCCTCATCTACATTAATAACTTGGTCACTACATCTTCATCTATGTTTCCATTTCTTTTTGCTGATGATACTAGTTTCTTCACATAAACAATTTTCCACACTTATTTGCTGCATGACATTGCTTCTTTCTTTCCTACATTTCCTGTCTCTCTTCAGCTGTTCCTATAAAAAAAAAGGCAAAAAGCCCTTCACAAAATCTTTGAACTTAATTTGTAGAAGACAAATTTAAACTGCCTGCATGAAGGCTTTTGTATGTTCACGTATTTTCTGTCTTTGTCTGTGGATGTGTGTTAAGTACACCAAGGGGACTTGGCATCCCTCCCTGACATTCCTTTGAGGCGACCTGACACATTTCCTCAAAGCTGTAGCAGTAATTAATCCAGTTTTCTTCTCTTCCTGCAGCTGATACCACGATTAGCTTTGTCTTCCATTAATTACAGTGTAAACCTTTGACAACATAATTACAATGTTATAAACAGCAACAGTTAAAACTACATTCAAGAGAACGACCATTAGTGTTGAAGGTTCTTACAGTAACCTAAAAGAGAGTCTGTGACGGTGTTCGAGCCACCGCCATCACTTCATTGGTAAAACATTGTGGGAAAACATGTCAAAGAAGTTTGTTAAATGCAACAATATAACTGGTGTTTGGTGATGTTTTGCATTAACTTGAATGAATTTTACAAACATCTTTTTTTTTTTAAGTTGAGGACATTTTGATGATGAAGAAACCATTTGTTTGCTCAGAGAGACCAAATGCATCCATTTGTGTGTCAGAGTGGAGATGAATAAGTAGAGCTTGGTGATCCCCATATCGTTTCACGTCATTCATGCATTTAAAAAAAACAAGACTTACAGTCTACAGCCACACTAGCAGCTCTGTGAGACTCTATAGGCACAGCGGTGCTTTGTGCTAAATGCTAACATCGCAGACCTTTGTTGCCTGTCATACCCTCCTCTCTCTCCTTGTTTCCTGTCTGCCGCTGCACTATCAACTGTCCCATAAAAAAGTAATAATGTCAGCATACTCACAATGACAATGCTGACATTTAGTAGGTTAGTGTTAGTTTAGCGTTAAATAGAACTAAACAAAAATTAGGACCTTTTCCTGACAGACAGAGTAAAAGCAAAGATTGTTGATGGAATGTCTGTTCTAACTATGGTGTCAGTAAAATTTGGAAATACACACACGATACACACTTCCACCATACCATTTTGTTCCAGGTAGCTGGGCTGACCTATTGCCTACAGAGACTGGATGTGTCAGGGATTACTGAAGAGGGAACGCAGGAGCAATCCAAAAGCCCACTCTGGGTTAGCATGCATCGCCCTCAGCGAGTAAAAAACGCTCCCTGCGAGGATCACTAAGGGCGCCCAGCAGACCAAAGCAATGAAGAGAGGAGTGGAACTCGAGCCACAGGTTCTTTGACGGTATACATAAAACCTTCAATGTTAATGCTCTTCCATGTGTCCTCATCATCTGCCCCGCTGCTACACACCTTGGAGCTGGTCGAAATGGTAAAGCGGTGGACCCTCCCTATGGCCTGGTTGAGGTCAAGTGCCGCGATGTGAAAGACGCTGGAGAGGCATCCCGTACTGTGTTTCTTGAGAGAGAAAAACACACACCTACCACTGGCAGGTCCAGGGTCAGCTGATGGTCACTGTTTTAGCTTGGTGTGATCTGGTGACAGATTCCAGGAGTCATTTCACTGTGGAGAAGGTGCAGAGAGATGATGAGCTCCCCAGAGAACCAAAGAAACTCAAGGCCAAGGTTGATGAATTCTACTTTGGCAAATACATTTGTGTTTTCCCAGGGAGAAGATAGACTGGATTCCAAATCCTACGTAGGTAAAAGTGGGTCTAAATGTACTTAGAGTATCAAAAGTAAAAGCACCCCGCAGACAAATGTCCCCTGTGACTGATATACAGTATTATTTATTTTATCATTAGGTTGTTATTACTAATACATCATTGCTTAGCAGCATTTTAGTGGTGTCACTGGCCGAGGTGGAAGTAGTTTTACTAGTTTATATACTATTAGGTAGTTTCATCGAGTGGTTCCCAACTTAGGTGTTGGGCACCTTCCTACGGTTCACAAGAGAAATCTGAGGGGTCTCGACATTATTTATGGGGTGGAAAAGAAGAAAAAAACAAAGTTCTGCTACACAAGGCTCTACCTGCTGTTATTCACTGGTGAGGAGAGGAGGTGTCTGATGTTACTGGCTGGACGGAAGGCGGCTGATTCTGGCTGCACAGAATTGAGCTCAGTCAATCTGGCCCCAACAAAACAACTTTATAGATATCTCCTTCCAGCTATCCATTAACGGCCTTTGCAGTCAGACACATCCACTCTGTGTTCCAGTTCTCTCAGCACTTTAAGGGTCAGCCATTTGCAGGGAGATAAAGGAATAGCCCTGGCCCTCACGGGGCACCTGAGCCATTAATTGAATGGCTGGTCCAGCTGGGGGATTCAAAACCAATGACCCCTCCTGAGCATGTTGGTCAGTTCCTGGAAAAACCTTACTTTAAGGAGTTCACACACAACGGATCCTGTTCATTAACTCTGACTGAGCTGACAGTTGCTGGTTACAGGCGTGTGCGATGAGCAGTAGTTAAAATTTGTTCTACAGATACGTTACTATGTGACGCCCACAAATGTCCCATTTGGTTGGCTGGAATTGCTATTTTATGTGATTTTAAATACGACGTTTCCTCCCCTCATGCAGATTTCCCGAGACCAAAAGTCAGTGTATTGGCCGATACGCAGTACCTATCTGATGCCAGGACTCTAGTAAAATCTGTCAACCTCTCTGCGTCACACTTTTTCTGATAGGTGTATCATGTGTGCGACTGTTCAAATGTCTTTGAAAAACGTTTTGGTAAAAAAGTATAATAACTTGCAAAGAAGGCAGGAGCACTTGAGAATCATGGTTGTGCAGCTTTAGATGTGCATGTTATCGTAACACTGTAAATGAACCGAGTGGAACAGTATTTAACGTGGATCACAACGTTCGGCTGATACTCAATCCTCTTATTAGAGTCAGTATCGGCCCCGCTCGGTATTGACAAAGGGAGCACTAGCTCTAGTAGCGATGCATGAGCAAGCTTTTTTCTGTTGTTTTGATGAAGTTTGATGTAGAAAATCATGTGCTTGGAAACGTTTTTTCCCCACGCCTACTGCAGCAGTCTGGCTAGCTACTGGGTGTAGAAATGGGAAACTAGCGGCCTTAATGTCTGTGACTTTTTATGCATTGTAGCTCTTTGACATCCGCACCTTATTATAATTGTTAAGCTAGGATTGGTGTTAAGTTGGGTTGTAGTACACGTAAAGACTGCCCCACCAGGAAGTTGACTATTACTGTTGAATTGAATAACAGATTTCATTTGCAGAAGCTTATTAGTTCCAGCAGTTTAATGTTTGAACACCTGTAATGCAAGTGTGTTAAACTGTGAGTTTTGCTATATGGAAGATTATTTTGAACATAAAGCAATTATGGATCAAGTGAAGAGAAAAAAAAGAAAGCCAATGGTGCGATTTTTTGGAATTTATACTTGGTAGTTTGTTGAGATTCCAGTCGGATACTGCATCCCTGTGAAGAAAAGAGTTTGGAGGTTTGGGACCACATGCCAAGTGCGCTTGGCACTTGCCAATTTAGATGGCTAGGGAGTTGGCCCTCATGGTGGACTGGTTCCCTATCCAGTGGGGTTTAGGGTTACACAGAAATGCACACACCGCTGGCTTGTGAGTCGCCTCAGCCCGACACAGATGTCCTTCCAAAAATCCATCCTCCAAAATCAATTTGTGCTTCATTCTTTGATATTAGGTCACCTTTGCTGGTCCCCTCTCTGCAGACCAGAGAGTCTCTGCTGACCTAATTCAGTCTCTCTCTCACCTTCACACACACACACACACACACAATTGCAATTTGTGACTTGTTTTTGACCTGAAAAACCTGAAAATGAAAACCTAACTCCTCCCATCTGGGCTGTTTAATCATCAGGGAACGAAGCACGAAATAGTGTGTGACATGTTCCTATCGCCTTTTTACTTCCATACTTGTGAAACAAATCAGTACATAAGAAGGACACATTGACATTCCCATCCAAAACCAACATCACAGGACATTCTAACCAGCCGGTGACTTATTGGTCACACCGTACACATCGCTGACATAACCCTCTTTTTTACCTCCAGCTATTGATCCAAGAAGCCATCTCCCACAACACACCTTCGTGCGCTATTTCACAGACACCCCATCTGATTGAATCATGCAGTCTCTTCACTGTGAACCTGAAGGGAACTGATCTGATGCCATGCCCGATTCCCGCTGTATCCCCCTGCCCTTCTTTTTTTCATGCCTGGGGTCTGACATTTCCAGGCTGTTCATCGATCAAAGGCACCATGTGTTAATGTATATGTTGAAAGAACCAGGCATATACTGGCAGAGGTGCAAAGACTACTGAAATATATACGCTCAAAATGTGTTTAAGGCTAATTTACTGTACCTGCTTATAATGGATTTTGGCGGTGCATGTTTTTTTTGGTTTAGATGTCCATCTATTTGCATAGATTTAGTGCCAACATTTAAATTTTTTTCAACTCAATTTTATTTATATAGCCCAATATCCCAAATCACAATTTGCCTCAAAGGGCTTTCAATCTTTACAAAATACGATACCCACTGTCCTTAGACCCTTGATTCTAATAAGGAAGGTCTATCCCCCAAAAAAAACCTTTTAACAGGGAAAGTAATGATCGAAACCTCAGGAAGAGGATGACAAAATGTAGGTTGTAAAACACAAGTGTAGAGGACAGAGGTAGTGTAAAGTGGTGCTTAGCCGATTCAATGTCAAAAATGTTTGATGTCATATAATGATGGTCACAAACAAAAGAGAGAAAAATCTACCAGCATCATATGTTGCTAGCATTGAAAATCAGTGTTACAATACAACAGTCTGTTGTATCAGCTGTGATACACATCAACGCTTGGAATGGTTATGGGTCATATCACTGTAATCTTGTGATATGTTGAAAGCATAACAAGAATTAGGCTACATCATGTCCTTTGTTAAAATATTCTCTTACGGTTTCAATCTCCTCTTCCATCCTTTCAAACTCAGTTTAAGATTTGTGCAAGGACACTGCTGAGAGTAGAAGGCAAGGCTCGGCTACACAAACAGGGAAATGGCATTGAACTGTCGCCAGGGACTTGGATTAAACAACAAGAAATGTTGTTGTGTATTCTGAAATGTCGTTTGTGAAATGTCATTGTGTTTTGACCCTCAGTGCCACTCGACATTTGTAGGGACAAACCCACAAAATATTATTGCCCAACTGTAGTTCCCTTCAGCTCTAAGGGGCGTTGTAGTGTTTTTCAGCTCTTTGTTTTGATTTTACGGCCCAAAACTGGATAGCAACTGCAGCAAGCAACTGGATAAAAAGCCCTAATATACCCAACATGTGCTATAGACAAAGTTGGCGACTACGGTAGCTGGTGAACATAGCAGAGCATTTAGCAGCTAAAGAGCTAAATATTTCTCTCAGAAGTTGGTGGAGACCAAAACAGATCTAAAGACCGAATGAATATTACACTAAAATTCACCCGGTGGCCTGAGACACCACTTCAAATGAATGCTACTGTTAATCCACGTTTGCTAGATGCGTAAATAAGCAACTGTGTCCTTACGCTTTAGGCATATCAACCAAACCAAAAGTATATGACCAGGTCAATGCAGCACATGTTAACTCGTTCTCTAATTTCCTGCCTTAACCGAATTTGTCCTGGTAACCGGGTTTCTTGTGCATTATTAGCCTTTCAAAGATCCCTTCCAGAACTAAATCAGCAGAAAGGTCTTTCTCAGAATTCTGTGCTGTAGCTGTCTGTTTAGCTTACAGTATGTTATGTGATTCAAGAGAATGCAGGCTTCTGTCTCACCTCTGTAACTACTTGCCACATGCAAACTTTGGGCAGAGGAGGGGTACAGTGGGGGGGGTTTGAGGTGTAAACTGAAGGTCAGCGTGAACCCACCTTACTCCTCCAGGAATGAAATCATCTGCTCCTCCCTTCCAGACTCCCGTTATTGCCGCCATTCTGCACACAACATTAAACTGGAAGACGGTTCTGTCTGGCCTGCAGTGATTACTCCGCTGATATTGTCCCAGAGCAGGAAGACTCATAAAAAACCTTAACGGTGCCTTTTTATATGGCAATCTAACTAAAATTCCAAGCCCTTATGACACACATTCACAGCCTAGCAGGTGCAGAAAAGCATGCACTTAGGCATATGAATATTCTGTATATCACATACTCACATACAAGAACCTATGAGCACGGCAAGTTGTGGCTGGTTTCGAAGGTCACGTAACCGCTGTTCCTACGGTGGCAAGTTTACAATCATTATAACTGACCACACGATCAAACGTTAGTCTGACTTCATGAATAGTTTCATCATGTTGAGAATGTTACGCGGCAGTCAGCCAAACATCTAGCAATATTAGGCGATACTGTGGACGTAGTAGGTTCCGATTCAATCTGCGTTGTGGAACGTCACAAATCTCTCTGCCTTTCGCGGGCGCCGGGTGCTAATTTCCAACCCTGTTTTTTCACAAAACTCAACAAAACACAACGACATTTGACAATATACGACATTTCACAAAAAAAATGACATTTCACAAACCTCTCTGTTAATTATTCACCCACCACTACACAAAATCACCAGGAATTTAGCGGTGGCGGGCGGCGGGTGCTAATTTCCAACCCTGTTTATTTGCATGAGCTCAGTGAGACAGAGGAGAGATTAATCTTTGTTGTCTCGCCCACACGTCCAGAAACTCATTATCTCGCCAGGTGTGGGCTCATCACAATCAAATCCATGTGTCAAGAAGGCGGTGCTTACGCATCTTTACCTACACACACACACACAAATATGCACACACAGAAACACACCCAAAAAGATTTGCTTTGCGGACCATGACCACCTCCAACACCCAACTGTGACAAAAGGCCGGATCCCCTTGTAGGTAATAGGACAGACGTCATGAAGGCTAAATGTGAGCAGTGCTCGTGTACAATCAAAGTGGAGACGCGCACCCACACACACTAAACACAAACGTTTATTCACCCTGCAAGAGGTTGGTTGTGAGTATCAGCACATGTGAAGTGAAGGCAACTGTAGGCCGGCAATTAAAAAAAAAAAGGCGTTTAATCTTTCACTTTCTGTAAGATTACATAAAAACACATACGAAGAATGCTAGTATTTGTTTTAAATTCTACTATTGCAGATTCTTTTTGGATTAGAACGATTAGCTTAAAGACACTAAAATGTTCCATATAGCTCAGGGGGGCTGCAGTTAGGTGATAATTCTCTGGGTTGTTCACTACGAGCTATACTTAGGAGCTTGGCACTCTGCAAGTTTTCATTCATAGCAGGTTGGGTTTGATGAGAAACCTACTGCTTTGCTATAGGGCAGAAGGTCTGGCTGTTTTATAGCATTCAGCAAATTGTGCTGCTTGGTGCCCTTTGAAAGGTCCAGATATATAAGGATCTATATTAGGCACCCTTAAAGGCAGAAGTGAAACTCTTTTAGACAAGTGAGGCATTATTAAGACAAAGCACTGCGGTCGATTGACACTGAAGTTCATCTTAACCTGTCATTTGCTGTATGTGTTCTCAGCATTAAAATAGTGCACTGCTGACACATTTCTCCAGAAGCCTCCATCCACAGCAATTCAAGCTGGAGAAGAAGTGGCAGAGAGAGAGTCTTGGTTGAGCAAACACTGCCACTCTGGGGAAAGACAGTGTAACGTCTGGCCACAGCACAGATTACAGTACATGAGTGTAGTACTTGCTTTAGAGTAGCAGATTTTAGTAGTCGACTTTAACCTCTTAATATAGAGGTTTCCCTATTTTCATCCTTGAGAGGCTAAAGGGTTAAAATCATCTTATTCCACCCTGTCTGACAGTGTCATATATTCTGTACTGACATGTTACAGCTCCTTTTACAGGCTATACAAGTGAAATAGCCAAACATAACACTTCGTGCCTTGTATGGCTTCCCCATTTCGTCAAAAAGAAATATTCAGTGTGTTTGTTTATCATTTTATGCACGTTTCCTCCAAATGCACCCTGACATATTTGGCATCTTCGAACAATGTTTGGCTGCACAGCATGAGTTTGTAGTGGCTGGGGCCTGCTGGTTGATGAGATGGGATTTTTCTGCGTACAAACAGTAGTCAAAAATGAAAAAGACAGCACAAATCAAGACCGTATTTACACCTTACAAACAAGACACATAAGAGACAACACACAGTTATCATCGGTGCCACCATGACCATTAGATATAAAATAAGCAACAAGAACCTGCTGTTTTCAGAATAGAAGGTGACAGGCCAAATTAGTGTGTTTAAAAAGCCAATGACTGATGGAATAAACTTCCTATAACAGTGGGAAGATAAATCTCCACCCTGACTGTGGCAAACGCAGTTCACTATTTACTGTAAAGTATTACAGGGAGTCTAGTAAGATAGACCGCACTTTCAGTTTCGATCATTCTTAATACATAATCAGACTTCATTTATACTGACACCAGTGACACCACTGAAGTACAGTCCATTTGCCATTACATTCACTGTTTTCCCCAGGTGGTTGAGTATAAAGCTTCCCACAATTTGGTATCTTAGTCAAAGGGTAGATTTAGAGAAGTTGCTCCATAAGAGGGATGCATTTTGGATTTGTAAATTGGGCATTTCAAGCTTGAGAGAGTTAAATGAAATATTAGATTCAAAGCCATTTTGTTATCCGCTGGAAAACCTGCAGGTTGAACCTTTTTGAGATGAAATGCTCTATTTTATGAAGAGTATTTTTTTTTAAGTTGGTTGTAATGTTCTGTGTTTTGTAATTGTGGCAACTTACATTTATCGAAATGTCTGTAATCACCAGGAGTAAATACTGTATTTTTAAAAAAAACGAAAAACCATTTCTACTTTTACAAATACAATCTGTCACGCAATATGAGACGATTATGTATAAAGAACATAAAAGGTATTTGTCAAATGTAAGCTACCGTATTTCCTTGCACGTTCTCCGTATGCGCGGGTTTCCCCCGCCACCAACAACATGCATATGGGGGAGCGGCGTCGGAATGGGCACCGGAACCGGAGCTGGGCGAGCGGGCAACGGGGCCACCAGCTGAATGGCCTGAAAACCTCCTCACCCCCCGGAGCCTCCTCACTCCCAGTCCGGGCAGTCAGCTAATAGGACGGCTACGTTAGCGGCATGGCTAATTGAGCTGTGGTGATGGTTTCTGTCTGGTACCAAGAAAGAGGATTGAGGCAGAGCAGCCAAAGGACATCAGAGGGAAAACCAGAAAATGTTTTCCTAATAAAATATGATCCAGTTTCACCAAAATTAGTAAAGTTGTTGTATTTTTGTACCGCCATTAGTGAGGCCCGTCCCCCAGAAACACGTCATTCCGGTAGCCATAGTTTTTCCAACCTAATTCTTATCTAATTTGTGGTCTGATAAACAGTAAATGAATCAAAGTAAGGCCCGATATCACTACTTTAACCACAACCACTGAATAACATTGTAAAGTTGTTTTACAGAAAGGCCTGCCACGCAAAAACGACTCGGAGAAGAACAACTTCCGCTGCGGAGGACCACCGTTTTGTCTGCAGCTAGGTAGTCCTGCTAAAATGCCGTGTGTTGAGCAGGACATTTAAACACTGACAGAGACACAAAGTGGTTGGCGGGTTTGCCACCAGGAGGGAAAGGAATATGAAGTTTTAAAAAGGGAGGATGGTGGAATGCACAAATGGACTAACGCTAGCCTACACTAAGCTAGGCCTGAAGTTACAGCAGACTGAGCAGGGGCAAAAGTTGGGGGAGTGACACATCCATAATTAGTCTTTATTAAATTAATAAGCTTTGAGAATGAAAGAGCAAAGACGTTGGACCTGGAGCAAATTGTTGAGGATGTGTAGTGAAGAATATGTTCTCCAGTTCCAATCAAGTAATTTCAGAAGCAAAGCTAAGACAGGTCACAGTATCTCTGCTGATGGGTTTTGTAGCGCATTTGGTGTACGACAGCGGTTATGGTTCCACCACTGCTCTTGGTTTGGTCATTGGTTGTCGCCCTAACTCTGTCCCGGGGGAATAAATACTCTGTAGATGCTGTGCATCCGGAAAGTCTTCACATCGCTTCACTTTTACCACATATTCTGTCATCATCACACGTCTGCTTTGTGATAGAGTTTAAAGACATTTTCAATGTGAACTGGTAGCTATCATTCCATGTTAAATATGTGAGGCGACACAATGCTGAGCATGCGTTTAGCTGTTGAAAAGGAGAGCAGGATTTTCAATTAGTATAATTCAATAATCCATGATGCTCTTTGTTTTTCAAAAAATATTTTTGCATAATGTGCATAATGCTCTCCGAATGCCGTTCAGACAGGTGAGTACATCGACAAACTCTTGGTAACTATAACGTTAAGTCAACCCACGCTCCGGATGAGAGCGTCAGCGTTGTGTGTGCACGCTACATGCTGTGCGTGAAGACCATTCAGTCTCTCTTTTGCTTTAAGATTAGATTGGATAGAGTATAGCTTAATTTATCTCGAGGGAAATTGTTGCCACACAAAGTAGGAAGAGTGCAAATATACATGTGTGTGTGTTTGTGGCTGCACTGGCAGTGGCGTTTATAATGTTTAGTGGCAGGTTATTTCATTTCTGTAGCCTAATAATACTTGTTGCACCCTTTGCGATGTCCATTTTCTGTTGTGTTTGTGTTCAAGTTATTCCCATGTAAGGAAGACATGGTACTGCGACAGTGCAGCTGGCTGTTTAAGCCTGTCGCTGTCCATCAGTGGTGGTGCTGAACCGTCCGTTAATCGGAGCGCGGCGGGCTGTTTTTTGTGGCCGAAACGACAACATAGGGCTTGCTTGGCTCAATGCGTGATAATTTGTGTTTATATCAGCTATTTTACAGTTGTGAATTTTAAAATGACTTTATCAGAAGGGCCCCTCGTGAATGCGCCGACCCACCTCTGTGCCGAGGGTCTAGCGCCGCCCCTGCACTCACCACGACATCCGTTAAAATCAGTGCCCTCAAAACACTATTTCCCAGATTTCTCTCTGTAAAACGGGGCATTTTTGGACAACGACAACAAGCTCCGCTGACTCACCGCTGTCTGCAGGCAGCAGAGTGGAAAGTAAGATCCGGAACGGCCCTCCACTTGTGTCTGTAAGGTTTCTTCACAGGTCACAGAGCCAAGCGTCACATGTTTATACTACAAAAGCTCCGCTCAATACCAAGGACACTTCACGTCATAAGCAGCAGGACTTGCACCTCACTTTCCTGGCAATACCTTTTTACCTTTGGACCCTGATTTTAAAGGAACTTTATTAATTGCATCTTTACTTTGCGCACTGTACTGAAGTATGATGTTTTACCATGTTTTAATTCCCTGTCTTTTAAAGCTATTGAGGCCAAGGACAAGTTGAAGGTTCTGTTGAATTAAAGCGATTGACTTGCAAAGGTTTTGGAATTATTGCTATAATGCCAAAGTAGTCAGACTGCATTATCAAGCTCATTAACCTGTAGTTTTATGCATGGTCCTAATGCATTACCAGTAATGTGCAACAGCCTCCATTTGAACCCTTCCCTTCTTCTTGCCCTGTCTAGCCTTACACAGTCAGAGAGCTACACAGCCTATCATCATCCTCATCAGATGGAACACACCCACAGAAAAACAGATCAGTGTCTGCATAATTCATCCTCATCAAGCCTATTCTTTATATTCTGATGTTGTGGGCGAGGTGGAGGGCAGAAGGAGCGTGTTGTGTAAACCCTGAAAGGAGCCGATGAGTCTTTAATGATCTTTTGATGTGTTTGTGCTTTCCTTTATGTCAGGTAGGCGCTTAAAACAACCACGGCGGCAGGAGAAAGTCTGAACAACTAGGTGTTTCATGACAGCTCAAAGGGACGCCTGGCTTTGGTCCATTAATTGGAAATATTTCCATTATGTTTCCCCACTGATTATGCTAAAAGGCTTTGCTTCAAAGACGCGTAATTAACATGGTCAACGGCTCCCAGAAAGGTACAAAGTGCTCCAGCAGCCAGACATCAAAGCAGTTTGGTGACAGTCACTGCAACAGATGCGCGTTAGATCCCAATTTATTCAAATTAACGTTTGTCTCCCCCTTCTGGCAGTGAGAGTAATTATGATGTATGCCTACAGCGAGCTCGCCATGGGCTCGTGCTCAGAAACAGTTACAAAAATACAGAGGCATTTCCACAGTTCCAAGACAATAATCCATTATTTAGGTAGAGTAAATGTAATAGCTACACAGCCTACTCCCAATATGTTACCAACCTGTCAAAGAGCAGTAAGAGGACGTCGGTGTCTGCCTTCAGTCCTCTTCTCTCAGCGCTCTCCAGCAGGGAAAAGCTAAAGCTACACCGGTGGTCATCCATGTTTGTCCTCGCCGTCCATGGCTGTCTTTTGTTGACTGTAACCCTTCCTCTGAACGTCAAGTTTCTTTGTTACCTGGAAATTCAGACGTGTTTCTTGGACTCTTCTTATGTTTTTACTCCTAGTTGCTGGAGGCCACATCGTCACTACGGTTGCTCCAGAGCCATGTGCAGGGAGAGTTGCGTCAACTTTGTTCACTTTCAGTTCAAGTTGCGTTATTGTCACGACTGCATACAATACAGCGTTGTTATTATCACAAATTATACAATCATAATAAACAAATTAAACAATGCTCAATGATAAACATTTTCTCTTTTTTGGCAGATCACAGAGCTTCCTACGTGGCTCTGGGTTGGTCCCCGATTCCGCTCTGGCGAACCAAATCAAACCGAAACCAAACCAATCATTGCTGGTTGGCGTAAGTCGCATCATTAACAACATGACAGTGGACAGTGTGGGAATGTCGCCACAGACACCAGATTTAAAAGCTCCATACACTGCGAAATATAGAAGATTTACCTGGCGGTGATAGGCTTAATCAGCACTGTGTGAACTCATTTGGCAAGGGCTTGAATGTAACTGACGTTCATGTATATGTAAAATCATATGTAAGTCGCTTTGGCTAAAATGCTAGATGACTAAATGTAAATGTAAAAGCCACGCACTCTAGCTTTAAAAAGCTAACGTAGTAATTCAACATATAACTCAGCAATGCTTCTTTATATGAAGGATTAATCACAGTTTGAGTAATTTGTTTTAACTGCTCTTGTTTAAACTGATTTTACTTGCAACCTGAAACACATCTCGATGGACTTTGTCGTGAATGGATTACTTACCAGGCAAAGCGGGGCAACTGCGTGGGGGTCCCAGAACAAAAACATTTTTAAAAAATGTCAAAATGGACATCTCCACTGGCAGTGCAAGATGGGTAAAAAAGGTGTTAAAAATGTAGACACTTCCAACTCTAAACCCTCTTTCAAACAACTTATTTGCATCTCTCAGTGACCTCCCTGGCTATCATAGATCCTTTAAGGAACAAATCTGGCAACACAAGTCACTCTCGGTCATGGCGTGCCACTGAAACAAAAAAAGGACTATGGTCCTGGTGGTGCTTGATCCTTCTTCTCGCAAGTACACCACTCCCATTCACCACATGGCCTATTTTCACCTAGAAATACCCTTTTTCAGATACTTCAGATTCTCAAATTCTCCTCATCAACACAAGTCAGCATGCACCAGTCTCATTCAAGCTCAACAGATCACTTCTACAGAAGCCATTTTCTCGGTGGCGATTCAACACACCTCTGCTTGAAGACGATGACTTTGATAGTTACATCAAAAGAGGATGGACATTGTTCATGGAAATAAATGACTCTTCGAATACCTCTCCATCACCTCTCTGGGAAACAGGGAAGGCCATTTTGAGGGGTATGATCATCTCATATTCGTCGTATAAAAAGAAAGATTAACAACAAACCTCACTTGAATTGGAAGCAAAAATCGGAGAACTTGAAAAGGCTTACACCACCACTCCTACTGAAAAATTCCCCTGTGATGTTACAGCATCCTCAGATCATAGCAATCAAGGCTATGATTTATTTAATTGATTTCACAACCGGAAAGATTGATGGCCACATCTTGGAATAAAAATGACCACCCTTTTTTAGAAGGGAGTTTCAGCTGGTGTTGAGACCACTAGAACAAGAGTGGCTGCACGGGCTGTGCAGAGACTGTATGGAGAGCACACACTTTACACACTTCAAGGGTTTTGGTCAGACATGCTATTTTACATCACATCTTTAAAGATAAATGCACCTCTTGGTCCTGTTCCAGGTGACTCGTCCGAACCAGATTGAAGCCGCAGCCTCAGATGGGCCGTTTCCTTTAGAAGGCGGCTTATCGAGGATAGGAAGCAAACCCTCCAAAGACCAGCGCTGCATGTGACAGGCCATAACAGAGAGTTCCTGCAGAGGAGGAACAGCGTATCCCTAATGGCTCCTCTGTTTAAGGAACGAACTACAGCCTTCTGTCAGAGAACCACAATCTGTGACATGGGCACCAGAGAACTAAATTCAAAATGTCCATCACAGAATCAGTGCGGAATGCACTGGACATCGCAAGAGTACCAGGGGGAAGAATTTTCTTTCCTTTACAGATGCAGATTATTCTCATAAATCTCATAAAGAGCTCCCTTAGAGACAGGGCGAGGAGCTCGGTCACCCGGGAGGAGCTCAGAGTAGAGCCGCTGCTCCTCCACATCGAGAGGCGTCAGCCGAGGTGGCTCGGGCATCTGTCCCGGACGCCTCCTGGACGCCTCCCTGGGGAGGTGTTCCAGGCATGTCCAACCGGGAGGAGGCCCCCGGGGAAGACCTAGGACACGCTGGAGGGACTGTGTCTCTGGGCTGGCCTGGGAACGCCTCAGCATTCCCCCGGAAGAGCTGGAGGAAGTGGAAGGACCTTGAGGGATCTTTCTTCACATATAGTATTGTGTGTTTATGTATTATTCCCTTTTTTTTGTCTTTTTTTCGCTTCCTGGTCTATTTTTCTTATTTATAGTGTATTTTTATCTCTTACTTGTATCGTCTGGGTTCTTGTGTCTCATGCACGGGTGAAGCTGTGGATATGAGAGTCTGAGGGGTAAAAGGAAAGACACAGCAACGGAAAACTGTATTTCGCTTCGGCCAAAACTGTATTACCAAATGAAAATGATAGAAATGGTGGCGTTAATTTATAGGAACAATAACAACTTGAAAGACGACAACCACAAGCATTATCCATTAACGTGGCTAGATTTAGACACAGTAGTATTCCAGGTGGTTCATTGAAATGAAGGGATGCTCTGGAGCTTCGCTGCATGCGTTCCTCTGGTCAGCATCCAGGAGCGGCATCAGCATGCCGGTCAAACGCTCGCACGTTCACCTCACATCACCTCAGGGTAGAGAGGAGTTTAACAGGAACCAAAGTCAATGGCAGTCCAGTCAAATCCCATTTCTAGCTCATGGAAAGAGAACAAATTAACTCTGGCAATTCATCCTGACTTGGTCGTAAAGGCGTTCGAAGATGTAGCTTCCTGCCCCCGATTACCTGGATTTCTTCCAGCTGAGGCCAAAGCTGGAAGATGTTACGATACCTTCAGGCGTGATGGATGGGGTCTGGGGTTTTTTGCTGAAAAAAGTGCTGGTTCTGGCCTCAGTATTCAGCAGGTGCTCTCATGGCTGACCATGATGAGACTAATTTGTGGAGTAGAAATAACATTTGCTAACTAATACATCATTAATCATACTTAATGGATGCAGGCACGGTACGCATTTCACTGTTTGGTTTGGTTGAATGCATAATGTTACTTCTCTGGTGTAAAGCCTCATATACATGAAATATATATATATATATATATATATATATATATAGTAGATTTGCCACCCAACATATAAATGACACGTTGATGATACATTTTGAATCATAAATCAAACTCGTACTTTATTTAGTATTTAGTATTGGGATTGTTGACTGGAATACAGATTGCCGTGACTTGGTGGCAGAGCAGTCGCCTGCCAATCGGAAGGTTGGCGGTTCGATCCCCCAGCCGTGCGTCGAAGCATCCTTGAGCAAGATACTGAACCCCACAATGCTCCCGAAGCTGCGCCTTCGGTTTGTGAATGTTCTCATATGTAAGTTGCTTTGGATAAAAGCGTCTGCTAAATGTACATGTAGTTTATTTCTTTAGAATGTATTACTTTTTTGATCCTTTTGTTTTGGTTAATGAATTGTCAATCTATTGTCAATATACTTCCGACTGTGTTGTTGGAGTTTGTCTTTTTTGCCTGATCATTATATGGGTTCCCCTTTGTATTCAGGTTGTTAGGTAACTTTGATTTTTTTTCATTAAATTCTGTTTATGTTAAGTTATCATAGTCTGAGTTTAGTTCCGTTTATATATATGGCCCACAACTTTTGATGCATTTTTTGTAAATGGAATTCACAAATACATTTTTGGGGATATAAAACCCCCGTTTAAAATCCACCAGTGACTCCGCATGCCTGCCAGCTCCATCCCTCATAGTCAACCATCTGTATATTTATATGGATGTAAAAATAAATAAATGTACAGATTGGCGACAAATTAAAGGACAGACCTAATGTAGAAACATAATGCATGCAGATGCTACCACACAGGGCATAAGGGCTCACTGAATGGTCTGATGACAAAGTAAATGATCTGAATCGTACGCTATGGCCTTTACAGTCATCAGATCTCAATCCAACTTAAGCACCCATGGGGGCAACATGTTAGACTGTGCACGACACCACCATCACAACACCAAATGAGGGAATATCTTTTAGAAGAATGCTGTTTGTCCCTCCAGTAGACTTCACGCACTCAGTAGCCGTAGGGATTTTGATTTGCCACCCAGTGGTAGTTAGGAGCAGTGGTGATTATTATACCGATGTAATTAGTGGATGACATGCTAATTTCACTAGTAGGATGAGAGATGAGCTCAATGTCAGTAGGTCATATATCAGTTTCCTTTTGGCCAATTTATTTCTGATAAGGACACAGCTACTGTAGGAACGAGCAAATACAGACAGATTCATTCTATTAGAAAAAATCCAAAGACTTTACATTTTGTGACTGAACAGATCCTTTCTCTTCTCCCAGTAGGAGGCACTGCTTGACACTTCGGGTCCCCTGACAACAGCTCAGCTCAGCGTCCTGTCGCCTGCCATGCAGGGAAGCCTCACAGTCCCACAGGGTTCTGCCTTTCAACAATGCACAATAATAGAAATAACGTTGTATGAATGACAGTAGAAGCGACTAGAGCGCTCATATTGAGTGTATTTTAAGAGGCAATATTAACGTGTAAAATGTTAAATAATATTTCCTTTCTTACTTCGGATGCAGTTCAAAATCAGTACAACTATGTGACACCATTAGTCTGATAACAAGAGCTTGTAGCTCTCTGGTCAGATCGTGGTCACTAGTTGTGCTCCGATTGGTGTAGGGGCCATGGAGGGACCGATGGAGCCCCTGGGTTAGTCGCTACGGTGTGTTATTCATCGTATTGTACCGTGTGTAAGTGTGCCAGTAGAGAAGCATTGTATAAATCAACTATGAAATGACAAATCCACATACAAATGGGTTGTATCAATCATTTAAAGACTGAATGCTGACATGGAACCAACGCAGTTATGAACAGGTTTAATGAGCATTTTACTCTGCCATTTATAAACAGCTTTATTACTGACGTCAGTTAAGTGAATGAAGAAAGTCTCACAATAAACACAGATATTCATATGAAGAGACGGAAACTGTATTTGCGAATTTTTATTTTGAGATTACATGAAAAGTGTTCCATTTGTTTTCCAAGATGGAAAGCGCAAACTGAAACAGTGACTTCTGAAAAAGCCCTCTGAATGCAGGTTGATATTCACACAGTCACTCTGAGCAGAATCTCCAAAAAGCTTTTCCCCTTTGCAGACGTTCCTCTCCTCTCTGTTTCACAAATTCTGAAAATGTGTTCACCTGTATTTCATTATCCCCCCCCCCCCCCACACACACACACACACACTATTTTATCACTTGCGTGTATGTGCGAGAAAACTAAACTAAAAAGAAAACTATTGCTGAAGTTTGAGAACTAATTTACTATTACTGTTCCTTACAGAACTGTTTCCTTAAAAAAAAGAAGAAAAAAAAAAGGCAGACTTAATTTCAGAGGTCCAGTGTGTAACATTTAGGAGGATCTACTGGCAGAAATGGAATATAATATTCATGCACGTTTTCATTAGTGTATAATCACCTGAAAATAAGAATTGCTGTGTTTTCATTACCTTAGAATGAGCCGTTTTTATCTACAAAGGGAGCGGGTCCCCTTCCACGGAGGTCGCCATGTTGCACCGCCACGTTTCTACAGTAGCCCAGAACGGACAAACCAAACACTGGCTTTAGATAGGGCCATTCGCATTTTTCGTGGGTTTAGCGGTCACCTCCAACATGCTTGGAGGGGGGGGGTGAGGCAAGCGGTATTCAAATGGTTACAAACTGCAGTTTCACGGCTAGATGCCACTAAACCCCCTACACACTGGACCTTTACAAGGATAGAAACCAAATGTGGCTTTTGTGAGAGTTTTGTTATAGCTGCCGGAAAAAAAACAAAAAATCACTGAGACCACACACAAGCCAGAAAGTAGCAAATACTGGTAAACTTAAAAGAATGCGGACCCTTTAAATCCCCAAAAAATACGGCAGAATAAAAAAAAGAAATTGCGGGCAAAAGAGAAAAGCTGAAATATTTACACGCGTATGTTCAATTCAGTAACGTAATAAACTCAGAAAAATAACAGACACTAACAACGACAAAATACAGACAATTTTGTGATGTCACTGTTGAGCAAAGTCCACCGGATAGCTCAAAAAGTCATTTCACTGAATAAAGACTACAGGCCTAAAAGATGTTTTCGTTGTTACTGAAAAGCTGATATGTCGGCGGTTTTCAGTGTTATGCCGGAAAATTATAAATTTCCGGAACATTTTTAATAGCTTAAAACGAGACCAACGTTTAACAGGACCATGAATGTGAATCGTGAACCTGAACACGCGTGTTTGCGATTCCTGTCAACTTCCGTTTCTGTTCAGACTCTTCAGACTCTACAAGACGACTTCAAACCTCGTCAGCGGCCGATTTATTAGCCACGTGTTCGCTGCGTGCACCCACGGCTGCTCCGCCTTCCGAAACTGCTTCGTGTCCCAGCTTATGTGAAGATGACGTCCGGTGATCTGTTCGGTGGAGAGCAGGCCATGCTCGTCCTCAGTCAACAAATGCAATTTCCTGTCGGAGAAGTGCTGACTCGGCGTCCAGGCGTGCGGACTCAAAAAAAAAAAAAAAAAAAAAAACAGGGGCACGGGCAAGCAGATAGAGGAGGCAGAAAATACATCGACAGACTTGATCATCTGTGTCGTTGGTTACAAAAAAAAACACTCACAAAGAACAGGAAGAGAGGATGAAGACCTTTTAGTCAAGTAAGACATGCAGCAAAAAAAAAAAAAAAGCAGACCATACTGTATATTCACTCCTATTAGTCAAACTACTATTCATCTGTACACAAACAGGTCAAAGCATAGTGTCCATGAGAAGTCAGGAGAGTTTCCACTGCCCTCCAAAAACACATCTAGCATATCTGCACCACCTCAGTTAAGACAAGTTCGGCCATGGTCACGTGATGTGCAGTGGAGGAGAGTGATGCCACAGAGGGTTGAAATATTTAGGTTGTTTTTTTGTTTTTTTAGGGGGTGG
>CM022476.1:28106459-28122669 GCA_011952105.1 Coreoperca whiteheadi
GTGTGTGGGTGGGGGGGGGTGTGGGTGGGGGGGGGGGGGGTGGGGGGTTGTTCAGGTTCAGCCCAGCTTCCCGTCCAGACATTGCCGAATAATCCCGGACCCTCCGGTCCCGTTGCCGGTCGACAGACGACTCAGCTCGCGGGCAGCTCCGATTTCGCCGGCGGCTCCAGGCTCTCAGCGACTTCTCCCAACTCATCCAGCAACTCGGTGAACGCTGGCCGTCTGAAGGACTCCAGCTTAGGTTGGAGGAGAAGAGAGAGGCCCTGTGAGGCATGCGTCTACTTCTGGGAGTTTGACTTATTGATCAGTAGTGCGTTGGTTACCACTCAGCGGGGGCAGAAGTGTCCACATCCTTTACTTAACTAAAAGTAGCAACGCCACAATGTGAAAATACTGCCCCGCATTCAAACTCTTACTTAAGTCAAAATACACATTTTACTTAAACTGTCAAAAGTAAAATAACTCTTAATGCAGAAGAAAACCCCTCTGTGAGTGTTATACAGTATTTGATTATTATATTGTTACATTAATCAGTTGTTATCATTGATGCATTCATGGGTAAGTAGAGCATTTTGATGTGGCCACTGGTCGCACTGTCATTTTGAGCGCTTTGCATACAGTCGGGTAGTTTAGGGAATAACAGCGCATCGTATTTCATAAGCTTATCATATGTTTTGTATGTGAAATCTTAATCTGTGAAGTAGTAAATGCAACTACAGCCGCAAGTATAGGTAACATATTCAATTAAAGTACCTCAGAAAACAGTCAGAGTGAATGTACATGTACCACTACTCCATCACTTCCAACATTTCAATCAGTGGTAATGTTTTGAATGCAGACATGTTAATGTGCTTTCTGTTTATTGATTGATTGAAAACTTCTGCTAAAGGTCCTGCAGAAAGAGATACTCGTATAATGTAATTCTTTTACTTTTAAACCATGTGTTATTTATATCATCAGTTGCCTGACATTCCTAAAAGTTGTACATTTTCATCATGTAACTTGCAAACGTTAGAGTCACTACAATGACTCATTAGCAATAGTGGCCGGCCTGAGGCACATCTGAACTCCGGCATTAACACATCACAAGTATAAGGTCTGTTTCTGTCAATGATTTGTTTTGTTTTGTTTTATATTTGAACTTTCCATTAAATCATTATGTGAGCATATAATGATGACGAGGCCACTTAGACGGTTATGAACAATTAACTGAGTGATGAGGGGCCAGAGTAGTAGGACGTCCACTGAATAAGAGTAATGCAGTGTAATGCAGCATGCTGCTAATGTTCATAATGTGGAGTTTTTGTTGAAACTGTTTCTAAAAGGTGGAAGAAAGGACATAAATTAACCAGACAAACGCTAAACGATGTCCGTATGGCATTCTTTTAATGGAAAGTGCAAGAACCGCACATAATTGGGCTTCCTCTTAAAGAGGGCACACATGGGGTTCAGTCTACTCGTCATGAGCTGAGGGAACGGAGGAGGTGGGTATGAGGTCGTATGATGTCTTCTGAGGTTCTGGGAGGAGCTTTCCAAAGTTTGAAAAACAAAAAAATAAATGACCCTTATTAAGTCCTCAGGGTTATCTTGTTTTGGGCTTGACACTCAAAAGTTTGAACAGGAAGCCTGCCTGAGTTTACAAGAAGTTGGCGTTTGGGAGGCAGTGGGGAGGGTCTAATGAAAGACGCATTATGGACACTTGTGTTGTTTTGGAACTTGACTCCAACTAGGGGGGGAAAAAAGGAGTCGGGACATCTCCGCCTCTGCTCCTTTGATTTTAAACATCTTTTGACATTTTAAAAGTAATTCTCCCCCAACTTTATCTCCGTGCGATTCACTGGAGTGCTGCTTTAACCTTCTTGGATCTCATTTTTGTCTGCCTCCACTCAACCGAACAACATCTCATTTAAAGACAACTGCATGTATTGTGATTAAAACTATAATTCTATTTTCAGCTAGTACATTGTTCCTTATCGACAGAGTGTTTTGAGGAATTGTACTCAAAATGTCTCGAGATAATCCTAATGAGAGTACAGAATGCTAATTCAAAGACGTATTAAATGATCAGCTAACGCAGTGTAGGTAAAGAAACCTTATGACTATTATTGATACGATTCACAGAAGAAAATGTAACTCACCTGTAATTACCCATCTACTAGTACGATAAAACACACCAGGCTTAGACCTTTTGATTAATAATGCCTGTTCAGGAAGGCTAAAACAACGCTGTAACCTTGTTTTCGTATTACTACTGTATTTTTTGATATGGAAACCCTTCTATCCACCTACCATACAGCAGCTGGCTGCTAACTCCAGGAGACGCTGAGGACAGTCGGTCACCAGCTCCCTGAATGCATTCACATTCAGCCCATAGTCCTGAAATACATGAACATCAACGGTCACTGCGGCATGGCCACACTACTTACCAAGGATGTGTGATGTGCAACACATCCATGTGCCACACTATAACCTGATAACAACGCATTAACGTAACATTATGCTGCTAGTCACAGGCTGTTGGGAAGAGGAACCGCTCACTTGTGTTGGCTTATGCACGATGCACAAGGTCGGGTTTGACCCATTTTACATTTTTGTGTGTGTACTGAATAAACCAACAAAGATAGTGTTAATGAGTTACATTTAGAGGTGTTGTTAAGCATTTTCTTTCTTTTTTTTTTTTTACTTTAGTGTGAGCCTTACTAGCTGTTACCCCCTGTTTCCAGTTTTTATGCTAAGCTAAGCAAACTGTCTCCTGGCTGGTAGAGATTGTAACGCCCCCCCCCCACATATTCAACCACTTGTTATCATGGGACTGAAGTTCGGTCCTTAGTTCACGTGACTCACGAGCAAGTTCCATTCGCTGAAGGCCACGGAATACGGTGAAAAGCTCGGGAAAGGAAAGCCACGACTGTTTGAGTATTCACAAGTATTTTATCCCAGATCGATCACAAATGCCAAACATTCACTGGCAACAGCTTTTAAAAATGTGACGATTTGCTGTTTTCTTCAACTTTATATTATTGCTTAGGTAACCGTAGCAAGCGATTTACGTCACCTTGAGGTCGGGGAAACTGTGATGGGGATTGTCTGACATTTTCTATTCAAAACAATGAATTGAATATAACCAGTGCAAACTTAGTATCAGGTAAATATATTGCCAACCATTGATATGACATGCTTTTCAAGATTGTGTGTGTGTGTGTGTGATTGAAGCCTGATGTGATTATGGGTTTCATATTGAGCTCTACCTGTGTCCTGGGTAGTATCTCTGGGTCAGCAGGGATCCTGGCCAGGATTTCACAGAGCACAATGCCAAAGGAGAAAACATCCACCTGGAACAAGCGAGATGTGACGCAGTCATATAGGCTTGATACCAAACAAGTCCCAAACGTATTTGGTTGTTTTGAAAAGCAACAAACCACCCAAAAATACACTTTTAAAGAACAACATACATAATCAGACATGTAACACTTAGTCTTAAGATTTTTCTTAGAGCTGAAGCAACTAGTCAATTGATTGAATCAGCAACTATTTTCATAATCGATTCATCATTTTTCAAACACCAAACATCACTAAGCTTCTAACTTGTGAGGACTTTGTCTTTGTCTTATGAGATAGTGAATTGATCATTTTAGCAAAAATATATGAAACGTTACAGCAACCCTGTGACTTCCACGTTTCCAAACTTTGCAACAAATTATGTCAGGACCACTTTAAACTGTATTCAGCAAAAAAGGAGTGTGTTTAATAGAAATGGGAGTGTGTATGGCACAAACAGTGCTTTTTCTGGTACCTTGCGGTCATAAGGCTCTCCTCTGAGCATCTCCGGGGCCATCCAAAAGGCTGAGCCCACTAGTGAGAGCTTCCTGCCGGGGTCTTTGACTGGCAGCTCCACCACTTCCCTGGCCAGGCCGAAGTCGGTCACCAGGGCCTCCCGACCCCGCGACGTCACCCGGATCAGACAGTTCTGAGAAAACAAATGGGGAAACAATGAAGGATATATGAGTAACACAACACAGTTAATACAACTGCAGTGTGATATTATGCCAGCAGAGGGCAGTGTAAGGTTGCTATCCGAAAACGCAGGCAGCGTCAACAGTTTCTTTTGCCCACTTTGTCTTTAATTTTAAAAAGTCTCGAACTTTGAATGCGCTTCCATTCAGTAAGCACGTGTTCCCTGGAAAGTGAACATCCAGCTGCCAGACAAACAGTCTCTCTTTAGCCTCTCCACTTATCAATAGACTCAATAGGGTCTGTTGTCAGCACCTTTGCAGTACACTAAATAATTCACGCGGACCCCATGTGAAGAGACCCAGTGTGGCTGCCTGTTAATAAAAAGTAAATCATCTCTCTGGAAAATGACAAATCATTGTTCATTAATTTTACAGGCTGAGAACTGGAGGTGTGACGAGAGGCAGACAGTGGGAGAGCTGTAGTTGCATAACAGCGGTGGGTGGCCCGAAGTGCGTGTATGAGCGCATGCGTGTGTTGTTGATTCATGTGAATGTATGGGGGGGGGGGGCGGGGTTGGCGGCGGCACAAGACAAATGTGTCTGATCGAAAATGCAAATATGAAATTGTGTGTTTGTGTGCATATAAATCTCGCAGGGTTTGCATTTGTAAGGGCCTGCGTGTGGCTCCCATTGCACCAGAAGCCTTTTCGATCCATTAGCCTGTCATTACGAGGCTCTCCTGGGAAAGAACTTCAGTCCCAGACTAAATTTAGCCCCGGCCCTCCCTGCCAAGGAAAGCAACAGTTTGGGGAATAAAAATGGAAAGCTTTAGTAGATATAGAGAGAGAGAAAAAAAAGCAACTTGTGAGCACTAATTAAAAAGGGGCCTCAATTTTTCCGGGAGCTTAAACTCTAAATCAAGTGAACTTGCCAGGTTGCTGAGGCGTATTCACGACGACTGCATTTGTTCAGGGGGCTTTGGAATGTAATTTGCCTTTTGGACGTCCTAAAACATTGGCGTCCGAAGCTTCACGTCTCCAGCCACTTGACTGGATTTGCAGTGGGTGACGTAATCCCACTTAAACCTTCTTCACCCAAACATGAAGTGTAAAACGGAGTTCTTCCTACTATTAGGCTGGGATAAATCTGACATGGTCCTTAAAAGAAACAAAGCATAAATTCCTGTTTTCCTGATCAGAATTCTGCTCATGTAGTTGGCTGCTGGTTAACATATTATCAGTAAAGGTGATGATATTACTGTGTAACATTCTTGCCAAACACTGTTTGTAGCAAATATCAGCACAAAGCTTGGTAAGCATGAGGGCCTTGAAAAGCAAGCTGCCTCACTGTGCCAAACCTAATGAGATCAGTGAGGGATCAGGGGAGTAACAAGCCTATAACTATAATGTGGGCTGCTAGCATTTATTTTATTCACACAGCAGCCATATTTGATATATGTTCATATTTGGGGCGGTAAAAGTGAGAGGCCTAGCTGGAAATGGCTGCAAACAAAGGTCTTTTGACAAAAATTAATAGTTAATGTTAGTTGTGTGTTAGAAGCCAAGTATTTCATGCTGTTAAAGCTGCATTAGTTGAATTTTTAAAACACATGGCAACATTAGCATTTATTTGGAGCTGTGTTTCTGACCACCTGGCAAATCCAAAGTCCAATATTTACTCTCCGTTTAGCTTTCGTCTCCACAAACCCACGTAAAAAATAAATATATATATTTGGCCCTTCAGCTGCCAGTTGTTTGACTTTATTCAACAGCCAGCTGCTAACTTTGTCTGCTGTTTGGAGCTGGGCAGGCTGGCTAAAGTGGGTGTCTGAAAGCTTAGTTAAAGGTTAATGGGAGCGGTAAATCTGAAGAAAACAGTAAACCGAAATACCTCCTTAGAGAGGTGTCGATTCAACTGTATGGTCATTTCGGAGGCTGTAGTTTGTGGTGCTGTTGAACTGCATCGTTTTCTACAGAGAGGTGTTTCTTTTATTTTGCCTACCCTAAATGATATAATAATTGAACAAATGAAACAAATAATACAAACACAAAATCATAGAAACACATGTTACATGCTGAAGTATCTACGTCTAGTCTAACCATGCATTAGAAACAGGGTAGAGATTTCCTCATCTGACCAGGATGGACGTTTTACTTGCGCTGCACGCATCCAGGCACGCCTGCGTTCTCTTAATATTTTATCTAGAGCAAACACAATTAGTCAATTGTGAAAGCAAATGCATTTGCCATAAAGTTTCATATGTTAGTTTTCTTAAAATTCAAAATCATTTCTTGTATCCAGCTTCTGTAAGTACCTACTCAGATAGGACAGGTTCTAACTGCAGGGACACAGTGGGTTAGATATCTTTTAATAAACATGCAATAAGTAGGATTGACTTCAGTGGGGTTTCTATTCAGACTGGGGCATAAATGAGCAAAGGACAAAAGTCAGATGCATTGGAACATAGCTCACCAAGCCTGTTTTCGCATTCGTAGTGCAGCCTGATCTCACTGGAAATTTGTGCTTATTTGGATGAAAATAAATGTGAACAACACACAAACCTGCGCGTTTTCTCTTTTGTTTGGTTTTTTTACAGTAAAATCCCAAAACTAATGCCAACATCTTGCCATAACCTTAAAGCTGCTATTTGTGTCTTTCAGGCATTTAGGAGAGTGAAGCACGTCGATGCTCCCGCTCACCCAAACAGCCCGGCTGCACCAGTGGCTCCCAGTGTGGACGCCCAGAGAAAAACCCCTTATCTCAGCTGAGGAGGCACATCGAGAAGCTGCTCGCAGAAAATGTAACCCTGACGCGCCACGCTAGCTCACTTCACCTGCCAGCCGTAGCCTGGCTGTTCACGCCAGAAGCCCATTTCTCCGCTCCTTTTCTAAATCCAAATAAAGAGCTTATCTTTGGAACCTAATAAATTTATACCTTAAAGCTTTTGTTTGTTTCTGCGGGCGTCGCTTCTTCAGCAGCAATGAAGTTAAAAGGATCGGCTTGTGTGATGACCTGAGATTGTCAGCCCGAGGATCAGTCGGGATAATGAGTAGACGAAACTGATACTTGAGAATGAGAGCTTCCCCGAGGACTCTGGGCAGAAAGCGCTTCCACGCTGTGCAGGAAGTCAGTGGGTTGGAGAGAGTTTGGGAGAGCCCTGATTCCAAAGAGGAGGTTGACGAACCAGCTACAAGGAGTACAAGGAGGTCCTTAAAGAGAGAGAGAGAGAGAAGGAAGTGGTCTCCATATCCAGATGGAGGAGATCGAAAGAGTCCGAGCTGCCGGGAAGGAAGAAAGCCACAAGATCAGAACTGCCTATGAAAACAGCTGGAAGGTTCCAGAGCCAGCTAGAACTAGTGATTAGTACAAAGGAAAAGGTGATCACCAGATTCAAAACCAAAATGATGGCTACAACCGAGGATGATCTGAAAACCTGGGTCCAACTGAGCTACAAGGGACGACCTCCTCAGCCAGAGCGTGAAGGACAATATGTAGCAAGAAAAGCTGGCCAGGAAGGAGGAGCAAGAACACTGCTCAGAATGCCCAGCTCCAGGTGCACTCTTCAGCTCATCATTTTGCTCTGGAACAAAGCCTCAGTGAATCTGAATAATTTGTTCACAAGTAGCCTTTGGAGGACAGATAAAAATGCACTGTCTTTTGCAGGAGGTCGAAAACGGAAGAAGCAGCATTCTTGAGCTTCGGAAAGAAGGTGAAGCTGGACGAACAACAGTAACTGCTGGGAGCTTCAGGCCGGACCGCAGCGCAGCAGCATTCCCAGCTTCTAGCAATATTGTAGATAGTTCAAACATTCAAACAAACAAGTCAGCATTCAATCTCTGCTCCGTCCTGGATATCAGAGGGATTGCCATGTGGTGAGACGGGGCCCCAACATGACGGCCCCAAGAATGAAATTAAGTTTGTTTTAATCAAGCTTTTGGTGTGAGACAACCACTTCCAGATTCTGTCTCACATTCTCATGCCACTCATTTTATCTATTTACGCTCTACATAAATAATATTTATTTTCCAACTCAGAAATGTAGTGTCAGTTTTTATGCTGATGATACCATCTCGCATGCCATCGGCCCCACCGCCAACCAGGCCTCTCGGTTTCATTTAAAGCTTGCTCTAAACTTAAAAAAAACAAAATTGCGTTTGCGTGTCCATTTCACACCAGTGTGAACCACTGACGTTCCAAAACCTATCCATGCTCTAAATGGAGGTCTTATTGATACAGTACAGCATTATAAGTAGTTAAGAATTTGGTTAAACAGCATATTGTCCAACAAACGTCATGTTGAATTGATCAATCTTGCTCAAAAATTTAAAACAATCTTAATTAAAAACCATTATACAATCCACCATACTGCCTCCATTGGATAATGGAGATATCCTGCATGCTCATGCTGCTACCACTACCCTTCAATCACTGGACGCTGTCTACCACAGTCTACCACGCCTTTCGACTCATTACGCAAGATAGCGATCACACTCAGTTATAAGGCCTTGCTATCTAAGATGCCGAGATATTGAACGTCCTTAGTTGAGTTCAGCGCTACGAACCACAACACCAGATCACAGGGTAGGTTAGCTTTAAAAGTCACACCTCACACCAACTCTGAACTGGGAAAGACTGGTTTTCCGGTACTCTGCACCTCACTACCTCAACCTGCAACACAGCTTAAATCAGAGACAGTCGATTCTCTGAGGGACTTTGTAGTTTTATTACCTTATATTTTAAACAGTATTTGTGATTGTTTTATTTGGTGTGACTGTGTGTGTGTGTGTGTGTGTGTGTGTGTGTGTGATGGTTGTTTTGATTAAATGAATTGAATGGTCTTGCATGTATGTAAGGTCTCTCTTGCAAAAGAGATCTTGATCTCAATGTGATTTCCTGAATAAATAAAGCTTAACTAACAAACTATTGTTGATATAGTAATCCTTGATTAATGCAGCTTTAACTGTATCTCCAAATCAGGAAAACTCATTCAACTATCCCTATTCACCATGGATCAATATTATGGATGGATCAATCCAGGTTCAGTAGCCAGAGCGTGACGTAAATCAACTATGGCCGCTCTGTGAATAAAGTGAATTGGGACAGAGCCAAATGAGTTGCCTCAGGGTGACGTGATTGGTGGGAGGGGAAGAGGCCCCCCATTCTCACACAAATCCTAAGTACACTCGAGTGTCAACAAGTTGTGTGTAAAGCAACAGAACTTAGTTAGCAACAATCTATTAACATGACAATAGAGTGGCTGTGAAGTTGCCAGGTCCCTTTGCGTTACTGACTGTAACTTCTGTGAAGCCTGGCAACCAGTGGACACACACAGCGCCTACACACACACACAGACACACACACACACACAGACGTACAAGCGTACCCACGCATGAGAATGTGGATGAGGATCTGCAGTGGCTAGCTGCATGATTATTACAGGGGTTAATAAATAACAAAACAGGCATTTTTTTAGTAAAATGTGTTTTTACTGTAATTGTGTAATGAGTCGCAGAGGCATTCACAATTTACCAGCACATTAAAAAAACAATAGGAAATCGGTGTGAAAAGGACACAGTTAAAATATCCAGGAAAAGACAGATGCGCTATGTTATCATGCTGATTCAAAACGTTTAATATTTATTAGTGACATCAAAATCCTGGAGAGGATTGGAGAGAAGACATATTAAAGCTGCTATAATTTATATTTTTATAATAAGGTATCAAATGGCAATGTGACAATGTGAAACGAGGGCTTGTAGTGATGAACCTACAGAGAATTATCACCAGAGTCTGCAGCTCTACTCGGCTGAATGGAGCTTTATAGTGAGTTTCAACTTGTTGCCCACACCTTTACTGCTTTGGTACACTCTCACCGCTCTCATAGCGTCAGTTTCAGCTGCAGTAGGCAGCTGTTTTCAGTGAAAGGGCTCTAAAAACCCACCGTACACTACCTGCCCAGCACCAAACAGCAGACAGACACAGTTAGAGACTAGCTGGTGAACACAGTGGAGCATTTAGCAGCTAAAGAGCCCGATATTTTACCATGTATGTACAGCGTGCGTAGATTTTAAAAAACAATGAGATAGATGTACAGGTACAGTGGATGTTAGCATCACAGGGTTATTGGACAGGGATTGTTCCTGACGCTATACGACCGGTGTTAAGTGTTCATCAGAGTGAAGGCCTGTGGGCATAAACTGTTCTTGAGTCTGCTTGTTTTGGCTGTGTTGTTGCGGATTTAAAGACATTTTAAGGATTTCGGCTCTGAAACTTAAAACAAAACTGAGGTTACGGTAATGACATCTAAGTCAAAACTGGAGTGCAGAACTTGTGTCTCCCCCCTCTGGCAGTGAGAGGAATTACACAAACACTGTCGACGGTCAACTCGTTCAGTTTCAATTCGAGTAGCTTTATTGGCGTGACTGCATGCATTGCCAAAGCATACTAACACAAACTATACAATCATAAAAAACTAAATAAACAATAAAAAAAATTCTCAATTTAAACTATAATATAATAACTATAGTAATAAACATTCTCTCCAAAGGACTTTTTTTGTTTTTTTGTTTAGTTTTTTTACAGCAAAGTTGGATTGCGGAGCTCTGCACACGGCTCTGGGTTTCTCCCTACTTCTGCTCTGGCAAACCAAAATACAATTTAAAAAAAACAAACCAACCACTGCTGGTTGGCATAAAACGCATCATTGCCGGTGCGCAAGTGCAAGAATGTCGCCACCGGATTAAAAAACTGTTGGCTTAGCCAGCATTGTGTGAACTCGCTTGGCGAGGGCTTGAGTGTAACGGACGTTCATTCATACATTAAAGTCCCGTGCTCTAGCTTTAAGGGGGAACTTACATGAATTACATGAAAGAAGAGGGAACAAATGGTTTCATCATGAAAAACAAACCTGCCTGAACTTAAAAACATAATACTTCAATCTATGATGTAAGAAGTAAATGTGTAATCGGAATTCACCAATATTTTGGGGGGGGGGGTTTGTTTTTTTATATACATATATACACAACAAATCATGTCTTGCCCGGTGACTTTTCTCTTCTTTTTATTGGTCTTATCTTAATGCTTGTGTTTCATTAAAAGGTCATCTTGAGCTTGCTTATATTGTTACAAATATAGTCTTTTTCGGATTATTGTATTTTCAAGATGACAATAAAAACTATTTTAAGAAACCCTAATGTGTAATAAGACAGAGAAACCTGAATCAGTTTTCATTCATTGTGTTTGATTTTTTTTTTTTTACAAGGTGGTTGAGGTTTACCACGCCCATACACACTGTGTCAGATAATTGTGGTGCTGTAAGGCTTTGCCCTTTCCTTATTTTACTGTGACCGTCTACACTCATTTGGTTTTCCTATGGAACAAGCCCAAGGCATTTGGTAGTTAAAGAGACTAAAAACAAACTGCAAATTCCATTCGTGGGGGGAAAAAAACATTTCCTGGGGGGGACTCAGGCCAGAGACCCGGACTCTCTTAACCCATGGCCTTCTTCCATCTATGCCACCAGGCCTTTCAAATCCACAATGAGAACTTAGTCACTTTGGTATCTTTGGAAAGATATTTTGTTGGGTGAATAAAGATACAGGTGGGCATCTAAAGAGGTGCTCAACTAGCTTTTATAAATGACTGGTTAAGCTATTAGCATGCTATTCAGCTAATACTGCTACATAAAACATATTGATAATTTACTATGTACTCTGACGTTTTTTTTTTATCTTGGGCCTTTCTAGGTCTATATTTACCACACACAAACTCTGCACGAACCCTGCACGAATGCAAATAAGAGGTGACGTTGCTTTACGTCTGGAAGTGACGTTTCAGATTTGCCAGATATGTGGTCTTAAATGGAAGGGAATGTGGCGTGAAGCAGACTTTCACACACTTGTGAACTGCCTAGACATGGAACCCATCAACCAAACTGCTGAAATATCCCTCATCAGCTGTCCGTCAAGGCTGGATTCTGTTTGGGAGTACAAAGCTAGAATTTTTAGACCAAATGCATAACACGGCTGACAACACTCCCATTCCAAAGCTGCTGAGAAACTCAGCATAAGCAGTATACCTTTTGCGCGTTCAGCATCTTGTCAGTCATTTGTTTTTGTGAGCGCGGGGGTGGGAACTGAACACTGATTTAGAATAGGCCCTGACATTTTGACTTATCATGGTAGGAACAGCACGGGTGTTACTAATAACATTAACGATGGCTCTGTTCTATTCAAGTGTTCGAGGACCCTGAAACTGAATCAGCTAAATGGAATTCAGCCATCCTACACCTGCGCTTTTCATACTGTGACGTGTCAAAATGTCTTGTGTGACGGGAAGGCCTATCCTCTGTAGATCTTTTTATTTAGCGAGGAGGTTCAGGATCTCCAGTATCAATCACTTCCCCTCATTACCTCGGTGCCCTTCCTTGTTCAGTACGTTCACAGCAGGAGGCGGGTTTGCACTGCATTTGTTGTGTTGTTAGCTATAACGCTGTCAGACTCATGATGGGCAGTTAGAAAAAAAGGATCACAACTGATGCAAGCAGAACCACAGATATTGGCATTTTAATACCATGCGGTTTTTCTTCCGTCGAAACCTGGCGCCTACATTACCCACAATGCAACTCGACCACCGTCAGTTTGGTCGCAGATTTAGGTGTGTTATGCGCAGCTCACAACGCCACACCCCCAGATTGTTTTTCACTTTCAAACTGATAGTCCTTGACCCCAAAGACGATCTAACGACGCCGACTCAAGTGACATCACTTGAGGCAATTTATCAGCTTTCACACAGCTCCCCCTGGAGCCACAAAAGGCTTTAGACAACATTTTCATGTATGCCGTGCTGGGTGTTCACATGCTGAGTAGCTCGATGAGCCTGCTGATTTTGCACACAAATGCCGTATTTAAAAAACACTGGCATCCTTCAACTCTCTCGGACCTGAGAAATCACAGTCATTGGCTCCGGGCCTGTCTAGCAAAGAGTGATTGATTTTGTACGAACACAAAGTTGCACACGAGCATGTGTATATGCATATGGATATGTGAAATAAATATTTGAAATGTTATCCTTAAGATATATATTATGTAATTGAATGCGTTAATATAGTGTAGTTGTGTTTCACGTTGCCCAATTCTCCTTATTTATTTGTCCTTTAAATTTCATTTTCATTCATTCTTTGTTATTAATGTTTATTATTTGGAACCTGTAGTGTCTCTGTTTCTCTGTTTAAACGTTGTTAGAAACCTGATGAAAACCTCATGAATAGAACAAACAGGAAAAAGGAAGGCAAAAGCTAAAAGAAAAACCTCACTACACTAAGTTCTCAAATCACAGGGGATTAATACTATTACAGGTGACGTGACTCCATTGGAATATTTGTATGATTATTTTTGGGGTATTTATAATGCCTTTATTAGATAGTGACAGGAGATGAGGTGTGAAAGAGGTGGGAAATGAAATTTCTGGACCTCCGTTACAGATGAGTAAAAGGTTTAACTGAAGGCTCTGATGTTTGTTTTCGGAATTGTACCACGGAAGTTCTCTATTCCCAAGTTCTTTATCTATCTCAGCGGTCGCATATTTTAGCTGTTGAGCTATGGCATACGAGCATCAACACACATGCATCCCCCTGTGAGGTCTCTGTGGTGATGGCTGCGATAGTAGCTGTAGAGAGACGAGATGAAACCTGAATGATCCCTGTGGGCACACAGAGCTGTCGCAGCAGCTAAATAACAGGACGGAGAGGGAGGGGCTTACCTTTGAGTTGAGGTCTCTGTGGTAAATGTTCTTGTAGTGCAGGTAGATCATTCCTCTGCTTATATCGCAGGCCAGGTCCACCTTCTCCCTCCAGCAGAGGGGGGCGTCTTTCCTGAGCAGAAGCTCCTCCAGACAGCCACCATTTACATACTGAAACAGCCAACAAGATATACAGAGTGTCAAAATAAAAGACTCATAAAAATAAGTCGAAATTAGGAGGATAAAAAAATATGTGGAGTCATTCAAATGTAGCAGTAAAATAGTAACACTGCGTTCGTTGCATTTCATACACTAATATGTAGTTCCTGCAGGTTTTAGCTTATGTGAAAGTATAATTTCCTCTCAGATGCTTTGAGACGTGTCGCTGTAACCCAGGTCGGGTTACACAACAAGCACCTGACCCAACGCGCTCACCGTTTCATTATCAACTCATATCAGTGTAATCCGTTGTGCTTTTCCACACTCAGAACACAGGCAGCCTGTGAGCAAACACAGAAACGATGACTCACGAGGTGCAAAAAAAAAAAAAAAGAAAGAACAGGACACTCACCTCTAAGATCGGATAGAGTTTGTCTTCTTTGACACAGATTCCCAGATATCTAAAATAAGAGCAAATAGGTTTGTTATTTGTTCATCTTCCTTATGAGTCCGTATTAGTTGAGTTTCCCGATGAAATCTATTATTTATTATTTTTTGATTTTTATGTTTATTTCATTTCAATATTTTGTTGCGATGTAGCATGGATTGGACTACTCGATAGATTGCCATGAAATTTGGTGTACACTTTCATGTTTCACGCGCTCACGCGATGAATTTTAACAATTTTGGCGAGCCCTTCACTTTTCACCTGGCACTGAAAAAGCAGCAGTGTGGCTCATTGATGACAACAATGGCGCGCGCAAAGGGCCCGGGCCAGACTCGAACCCGGGGCCAGCTACAGTAAGGACTCAGCCTTGTTACCAGATGAGCTTCAGGGTCGGCCCCTGGCTAAGGATTACATTTTAGCTGCACAGTGTTCTGCAGTCATGGTCTTCACAACTGTGATGCAACACACGGCAGCACAGGGATATAATTAATACCATGCATTTAAATGTGTAAGTGAGTTTTTACTAAGTTAATCAAAATTCAAAACAATTAAAACTACTGAGTGACCTGGGCATTTTCTATTGCAGATTTTTGTACCCATTTAGTTATATCATTCAGATCATTATCAAAGCTGATGTTTAAAAGAAGAACAACTGAGCGATAACATCGCGCTGGGTCCTGGCAACACTGGCTTCAACAAACATAATGCACACGCACTTCGCGTTTGATTTCGGGCTACGCAGCGGGAGCTGGTGGGTGTGTACCAGGTACTAACGATATGGACACTGCTTCCATCGCAGCCTGCTGCACTGTGAGCAGATAAGCTGCACGCTGATAACCTAACCGCTGCGACCTTGCTAAATGGCTAAAATAAGATTGCTTAGGCAAACATTATGTCTGCCTGGCTCCACACCTTACGTAACGGCTGTAGATGACAGGGTCAGTGTTAAATAGCACCAAGGCTTCATTTGATTTGAGTCGCCTGCGGCTGCAGCACTTACTGTCAGCCCCAGCAAGGCTGCGCTTCAGTCACGTTACAACCACCAAACTAAATACAGGGCCCAACACTGTACACGCACGTTATATGAGTTTTTGGTACCACTACACACACACCATTAAGTTTTGTTATGGAATTTGTGAAGTTGCTCTAAGACATTTTTGTGTGCAGAAAACGGATCAAATGACTACACGTATTGTGAAAGGGAGTCACTCGAGGTGGTGAACTCACAGAGAATTATTACCCGACTCTCCAGTTCCCCTCAGCGCTACAGAGCATTTCTTCAGCTCATTGTTTGGGTTTAACGACCCACCTTGTTTCCATCAACGTTGCTTTCACCTGGAAAAGTTCTGATAAACTCACTGCGCGCTGCCTAGCCAGTGCCAAACAGCAGACAGACTAAGTTAGCAACTAACTACTGAACACAGTGGAGCATTTAGCAGCTAAAGAGGTCAGATATTTTTTCTCAGGAGCTGCTGGAGACTAAAATAGAGCTAAAAAGGAGCGAGCGAGCGTATTGGACTTATATTCATCAGGTGGACACAAACATGACTCCAAATGACTGTTAATGTTGCTGTGTGTCTGCTGGATGTGTAAATAAGCAACTGTTTGCTGACGTGTTCGCTATATCACCTTTATAAAGTTATGATAATGTTGTGTTTACACCTTGTTCCGCTGCCCCCAAGCAGCCAAATAAATCCATGTATGCTGCATGATGACATTGATGACATTATTATTTATATGATAATAAGGACACACTTATAAGGCCTTATGATTCTATGTAGAATAACTTCAAGAACCACATTTTTTACCCCTTAAAGGCAGAATACGTGTAAACACAAAGATTCGAAAGTTTTGTCCTCCTCCCCTGCTCAGGGCGAGACAGAGAGAGAGAGAGAGAGAGAGAGATTTTTGA
>CM022476.1:28128408-28198517 GCA_011952105.1 Coreoperca whiteheadi
CCCGTTTTTTTGCCCCCCCCCCCCCCCAAAAGGGGGTTGCCCCATTTTCACCCAAAGGGGACGGGGGGGAAAACCCAAAAGGTCAAAGTTTTCCCTCCCCCCCCCCCCCCCCCCCGACAACAGCCTCTCTTGCCTTTATGGTGACGCCGGTGGAAAGCACACGCTGACACGCTAACACAATTGGCAGGGTTCTGTCAATCAAGCCCGGCGGAATCAACCCCAGCTATTCATGCTGCTTTTGTTCATTCGACTTCAGACTAAACAATCACCTCACTTTCAGCTCCAGCACTGTCGTAGAGAAACGCTCACAGTGCAGCCCCATCACGTAGCCGTCACTCGCCCCGTCTCGCTACGGTCTACTTTCTACTGTCCCAATCCTTCAGCTCTCCTTCCTTTCTTTCTCACTGGGCTTATACATATTTTAAAGCCGTGGTTCCCGTACTTGTTTTTGTCACTCCCCACTTTGGAAGCTGAAGAAACAGCATGCATAGTAATGAACGTCTCTCCTATACAGGCAGTAATCTTGGCAGCATGACAGTCTTCATCATATTTTGGATCTTACTGGTGCTTGAAGACCCCCGCCTGTTCTTTACATGTCGTTTTGCTGTGTGAATAGACCTCGCTAACCTGAATCTTGCTAGCATCAGAGGTCTCTGGTTTCATTATCGGCCCCAAATCTATGCGATTCACTGAACATTTTGACATGTCATTGTAGGAAAAGCCCAATGCACATAATTCAAGGACAATTAAGGTAATTACAGTTAATCACCTGCATTAGTGTAATGTGTAAAAAGTCAATTTAACTTTAGTTGTTTTCCCAATGTTGCCCCTTGTCATATGCATCCATCCCAGCTCCTTTGGGAACAATTGTTTCAAAAACAAGGGTGGAAATATTCTCGATTTTTCTTATTGTCAAAGAATCTGATGAAAAGCCTAAACTCCATGCGATACCTTTAATCGGCCACCGGATATAGTCCCCAACAAATGCACTATTAACTTCTGTTTTAATAATGTTTGTTATAAAAATACAGTGCACAGCTGTTTTAGGAAATGACTTGGCCTTTTTTTAAATTAAACTATATATATTTGTATTTAAAGATTCACAACTAAAGCAGGAACCAGTGGGCTTGGATGTGCCACAGACAGGTTGGGAAAGTATTGAGAAACGGGCTACCACATTGTTAGTTGGACTTTTGATAAGCTTTCTTATAAAACTAATCCAGCCTTATCCCTTAAACGTTCAGCAACATTTAAAGCTAGGTTAGTTAATGTTGGAAAAAATAATTTCATTTGGAAATGATTGGATGCGCTTTTTTACAGGCGACAGCCACAGACATTTGATTTATTGATTGCTGTCAGGCTGTAAAGAGAATTTCATAAAAAAAATAAAAAAAATCTGAAATGCATTACCTACCGTAGCTTTAAACCTGCATTAATGTTTTTTTTTTTAAACATAACATTATCACATTATAAAGTAGATATTGCTAACATGTCAGCTAACAGTTGCCTATTTGCACATGCAGCAGAAGGCCAACATTAGCATTAATTGGAGTCGTGTTTCTGGCTCCCTGGCAAATGTAAGTCCAATATTCACTCTCCTTTTGGCTCTGTTTTTGGTCTCTACCAACTCCTGAGGAACATAGCTGGCTCTTTAGCTGCTAAATGCTCCACTGTGGTCAGCAGCTAGTTGCTAACTTTGTCTGTCTGCCATTTGGCGCGAGGCAGGATTCAGTGGGGTTTTAGAACTATTGCGGAAAAAAAGCTGTGTGTGTGTGTTGTGTCTGCAAACAACGCTGATGAGAGCGCTGAGACTGAACTAAAACAATAAGGTTACAGGCCATAAAAAACATAATTTCCGGTGACATCATCCTACCGCTAGTCTCTGTCTCACATCTGATAAACAGATGAAACTTAAAGCTGAAGATGGACACATTCTGCAGTTTGCGTCGCGTTTCCGGTTTCTCACTCTCCACCTCTCCATTCTACAATCCGTTTGCCACTTTGTCTGCTTTTCTCTCTTTCGCGCTCTCTCTCTCCCTTTCCCATCCACTGTTCGCTCCATCCAAACCAGCACACGGGTCCCATAAGGACCACAGAAGAAAAATAGAAAAACATGGATAGCCCATCTGTTGCGTCATTCGGCACATTTTGAAGCCTGCAGTTTGGATCTTTTACAAGCAAGTAAATCCACATTTAGACAACGTGATCATAACCTGGTCAACATAGCAACAGCTCTAGACTACTGTAAGGATTTAAAACCGTATATACCATCAACAACGATTAATTTGGCTGTTGTCAGTTCGTATTCAGAGATCTTGCAAGTGAGCCAAACTGTGATTTTTCAACAGCTCAAGCTTTGTGTTTTTTCCGGCACTGAATGGGAAGGTTACGCAATCAACATGCAGGAAATATGTCTGTCTGCGGTGAAGGGCCGCTATCACAACCCGCTGTGAATTTGACCTGCGTCTGACCACGAACACACACACACCATCAGCAGGAATATCAGGGCTGGGCATCGCCACACTGACGTCCTCCCAGCTGATAAGGAATGCCGACCATGAAAGTTTCGCAGCAAAAAGTCAGTTAACGCCGAAGCGTGATTTTTCCCCAGAGCTCCGCCTCTCAACGCAAGGATTCTCTCTGAGGAATGCCCAAAAGATCAGACTGGGATGTGATGTTAGCCCAAAGCAGTGTGTGTGTGTGTGCTTATACACTTAGACCAATGACTTCCGAGCAGCCATGAAGGAACGTGTCACCTCCCAAACAGGAAGATTGACGTCATTGGATGACTCCCTGAAGAGTTCGCACTTGGAGCCACAACGATACACGTCACACTACGTAAACAAGATGGCTCAATCTGCTCGTATTTACACAAAACAGGTGTTGGTGAACTTGATGACAATCTAACATCCCAGGGGACATACACTGCCTGAGACCCCTTAAAATTTGCACGCACACACACAAAGATGGGTCATTTCCAGGTGCACTCCATAGCAAAACAGGAATTGAATGCCAACCAAAGCTAGAATTAAGGTTCTATTGAGGCTCGGGGTGTGGACAACAGCCCCAGTGACTTCAGGCGTTAAGTATGTAGACGACGCGGGCAACTGCACCACAGCGGAGCATTAATCTGCCTTTAACAGCTAACTCTAGCCGTGGCATTTTTGGCTGCTGCCTCATGCATTAAATCGGAGCACTTAAACTGGCCTGAGCCAAGCCACGGTAGCTGTTAATTGGTTCATGGATTTTCCAAAGCGAAGCGATGCTCATCTCAGAGCCACAGCAGCCCCGCAGCTCTGCCTTCGTCTGCAGGTTTTTGAAGGCAGAGGTGGCAGGCGGGGATCAGTGATACGTCGGATGGGTCGACATCAGATCAATGAGGGGAGGGCAGAGCCAGACCACGCATAGCTGTGGCTCCCAACTGGCGTCAACCACACTTGGCGGTGGATGCAGCAATGATGAGTTACGCCACTGTTGCAGAACATGAACTATGTATTTGCACAATGGGGCACATACTTCATAATACTTTGTAAGTTATAACACGGTCCCCCTGAAAGCAATTTGATTAGATTAGATAAGAATGCGCAACATTGTGCAAGTCGAGTCAATAAAGATAAAGAAAATGCAGATTTAGCAATTCATACTCGACTCTTTAATTAAAGTGCTAAGGTGTTATTAGGCTTCACGAGCACGGCGTAAGCACAATCGGTGCACACTAAACACTACAATGAGGATCATACACAAGCACAGCATGAAAAAGAATACACTCTAGGCCTTCATGCAAAAAAAAGAGGTATGAATTCATAGGGAAACTGCTTAGGTGATGGTACTATTACACACAATGTAAAAGCATGTTAAGTATTAGCAGCAAACTGTGCTCAAAGCTGAATTTTTATTTTTTTTGTCCATATGGGAGCGGTTGCCTATTTACACATCAAGGAGACATGGAGCAACATTTATCCACTCAGTCATGTTTCTAGACACCCGACAAATTGAAGTCCAATATTCACCCTCCTTTCAGCTCTGTATGTGGTCTCCACCAACTCCTGAGAAAAATATCTGACTCTTTACCCGCTGAATGCTCCACTATGTTCACCAGCTATGCGTCCGCTAGCTGTTTGGTGCTGGGCAGGTAGTGAACAGTGAGTCTATCAGCGCTTTGTCACTGTGAACAGCTGCCTGGTGCTGCTGGAAACAAGGTCGATGGGAGCGGTGAGAGTAAACCAAAGCAATAAAGCGAACCAAATAATTAGCTAAAAGAGGCTGAAACACTGTGTAGGGTTGAGGGAGACTGTCCGGTCATAATTCTCTGTGGGTTGGTCACTATGAGGAAGACCATCCATTGTTAATATAAAAATATTGATTAGTGCAGCTATAAGTATCAAAAGTAAAATGTAGGCATTATGCAGAAAGGCCCCTTAAAATGTTTTAGAATGTTTTCATATGCTTCTAATGCATATTTTATAGTATCATTTTAATGCATTATAAGCACTGTTATCTTTTCATATTTCCAATATGTGCATTTTTCTCCTCTCTTCTGCAGGTGTGCAAAGTAAATATGCCCACAGGAACTGGCATCATTATTAAAGTTTCACCTAACATAATGTCTAACACATCATAAACATAATATAATATAATAGTGTAACACACCTAAAACTAAAGTCTACATTTCAGTACAGCGTCATGATTTTGCCAGACAGCAGCAAAGTTCTGATGCATGCGCCTACCAACTGACATTTAAAGGTTTCCCGTCCATATATTGGCCTATCATCAGTGTGTCCCTCTGAACTGCATTGACATGAGCTTGGAAGACTTCAACAGGCTACATATCAATGACACATAGCATTACGTAGGCGAAGCCATTTGGTGTGCTAGCCCTCCATGCTGATGTCATCCAAAAATCATACTGCATTACTCATTTGGGTGAAAGCGTTAAAAATAGCAATCCTCATGCTCTGTGCTATAAGAGTGAGGCAGTGTCCAACTGAATGTATAAGGATCCACGGGAGCTACTACTGCAGATCATTCACTATAAATCCATTCCGAAGTACTGCAATACTGACTTGGTCCTGTGAACAGTATGCAATGAATGTTAATGACAATAACAGTGCGACCGCTCCAATCTAATACATGCAGGTGAGATCAACGCCCTGCTCCTGTCCTTCCACTCAACTCCCGTTATGGTTGATGTTCTGTAATTAGGACGCGAGGAAGCAAATCTTCATTTCAGATAATGAACAGGGCATGATGCAGAGTCACAGGTAATGCGATCAGCACTCATCATGACTGACTTACTGGGTAAGTGTCCTCTGTCAGAAAGGCTGTGGCTATAATAACCGATGTAGCAGTAGGGCATACTGTAACAAGCCTTCATAGGAAAGTCATCTGAACTCAGAACCCAAAAAATATATTAGAAACAAACATGTAGTCTGTAAATGGCTTTCAAGCCTGTGTGTGTTCTGCACTTGGTTATTCAGCCGGACTTTGGTGCCTTCTGTGTATAAATCAGTGCAAAATAGCTATAAGATATGTTTGGGTGTGCGCAAACATGCACCAAAGATGGATATAATGGGATGAGGGATGTGGGATGAGAACAGGGAAGATGTGTGCAGCTCAGTTATGGAATTAGTTAATTAATATACAAAAAAAACTTACTGGAAGGATTTTAGTTTTGGAATAAACAAATCAAAGGGTTGTGGTCAAATAAATATGCTTTTTCACTCTTTTGCTTGTTGTTTTTCTTGAGTTAGATGAGAAGATCGATACCCCTCGGGTGTCTGTATGGTTAATATGAAGCTACTGGTAGCGTAGCTAAGTATAAAGAGTGGAAATGGCAAAAAAACAAGATATAACATGTAAGTTAGGGAGCTTTAGGGGTGCAGGTAGGTGGTTTCTGTTTCCTTTTGACAGAGCCAGGCTGGCTGCCTCCAACTGTTTTCAGTCTTAATGTTAAGCTAAGCTAACTGGCTGCTAGCAGTAACTTCATATTTATCGTACAGACATGAGAGTGGTTCAGTGTGCCGTCTCAATGACAGAGAAAACGTATTCCATTTTGTTTTCTGCTGTTTAGTCAGATAAAAACATAAATCGATTTAGCTATTTAGATATGAAACTTGTAAATTAGCAGGTTACGTGGAGAAAGTCTGGGAGATGAAGGAAAAAAGGTCTTTATCAGGATTCCTCCTTTCTTCCGCAATTCAGTGCACAATTTATTTGAGATTTCATTGGTTTCACATGTTGCTAAAACTCTAAAAAGTGACACTGGTTTAAAAGAAAAAGTGTTGAAACTATTCTTCACGTGGATTCAACCGTAAACTTTAGGAGAAGACAAGGATTTCCTAAGTCTGCCAGCCTGCAGTCATAGATCGAGGCTGGGCCCGGGCCTGCCGCTGTAAATAAGCCTCACTTAAAATTCTGCAGTCCGAGCTTAACAGATCTAATTAACTGGGGACATTTTTTGTTCAGCATCATGCTTTGACATGCAGGTGTTTACGGAGGATTTTATATCCAAAAGCAACATTTGGCCTGAGTAAAGATCTAATTTAAACCAACAATTTCAGTGTCTTGCAAATTCGTTTTAACCTATCAGTTCGTGAAATGATCGTATAAATAAATGTCACTGATTGGTGTCCACAGCAGTCATCCAACCGGTTCATGAAAGCTTTTTAACACTGGCTCACTTGGAGGTCTTTCACAATCCCTTGTCACTGAGGAAATTATACATTATGCATTTTTTATTCTGTGTCTGTTCACTCCACTGACCTCATCTACTATCTTCACGTACCCTGCTTAAATTCAGGTTACACTGTTACAACTCGCACTGCCTGCTTTTCTTGTCTAAGTGTCAAACCAGACAAATAGGATAATTTAGATCACTAATAGTACTACACAGTGTTTACTGTTTCACTTGCACAACACCTACTGTAAGTCATAACCATCATGAAGATGGAATCACTCTCTGTATAATGTGCTCTGCCCTGCGGTACACCTCGCAATACCATGGTGAAGTGGTAATGTGGTTACTGTTGGATCGCTGACACCAAGCCCCAAGGAATGAGACGTCACAGCTGTGGACACACAGTCATAACAAATGTTCTTTTAGCAGCTCTTGGTTTAAAAAGAGTCTAGAGCCACGCTAGCGGCTCTATGAGGCAGCATAGCCGTGCACGGAGCTAAATGCTAATGTCAGCAACATGCTCACAATCACAATGCTAACATGTTGATGTTTAGCAGGTTTTGCCTGTTAGCATGCTAACATTTGCTAATTAGCCCCAAATACATGATGCAGCCGAGGCTGATGGGAATGCAAGTAGTTTTGCAGGTATTTGATCATAGACAAGTATTGGACAAATTGAAATGTTGACCTGATGATGGTGCTAGACGGAATGTTAAGGGATCACCAAAGTCATTACAGTTCAGCCTGACAGGAACATGACCAAATGTCATGATAATTCATCCAATAGTGGTTGGGACATTTAACTCAAAACCACAATGTCATGGTGGCACTAAAGGAAAAAGTCTGGGTATCGCCAGAGTCATTAGGATACATCTTCGGGAAGCTATGAATGTCTATAAAACATTTTTTGACCTATCCATCTTCTTAGATGTTTCAACAGACAATGAATTTCACAGCAATCCATCCAATAGTTGAGACCGACATCGCCATCCCTAGAGCCAGAGAGTGTTTAGCAACACACCATTTTGTTCTGTTTGCCATACTTTTGACAATTTCAAATACCACTTGCAACGTGTGACTTCGTGGATATGTGAAACTGACCATTCCACTAACATATTAAGGTTAAAACAGGAGTATACCATCTTAAATTCTTTACACACTTTTAGTTACAATATTCACGGTGAAACCAGTTGTACCAATTCAATGAATATTTGGGGGGAGTGTCAAGGTAAGGGTCCAAAGAAATTATTAATAGTGTTGGGGAGGGTCTTGCTTGAAACATAAGGTAACTATATTTGTCTGCATTTAAGGTATATTAACATTATTTGAGGCATATGAAGTTGCATTAATGCTCAAAATACAAGGCGTGCATTTAACTTTTTGCTGAGCTACCAGAACAGCACTGGAAATACCAATGTACAGTATAACATCCTGAGGGCTACTGTATATTAATATGACATCTTAAAATAGGAGTGTTCAGCTACAGTAAGACCAGCTAGCTCTTAAAGTCACAGTAATGTTGGTCACGTGGACACGACATTAAAGACATGGTAATCCATAGCTTGTCCAATTTGTGGACGCTTTATTCACCTATTAGATCACATAAAAACAATTCCATCCATTTACAGCCCTTGATAATGTCTCTTAAAGTTATTCAAAAACGCTTGTGCCTCCCTCTTGAATCACATCTCCTCATATGAGTCTCCTCATATCAGCCAGTATCTCCCTCTGTGGTTTTGCATGGCACCCAAACAAACAGTGCTGATTTTATCCCACCACAGAGTGACACCCTGACCGCTTGTGGAAACGCTGGCAGTGTGAGACGCTTCGCCCTGTATTTTGTCCTGCGAGGAAAAATCTCGTTTGAGAACAAGATGCCGCTTGTGGAGATGGGCGAGTGGGCTGGAAACAGTGCTGGAGGTCATACGAAATGTGGAAACAGCACAATGTATCTCTGTCCCTTTCTACTGCCTCCTACCACCACCACCACAACAACAACAACAACAACACTGAACTCATCCAGTGTTTGAACCGGCCCTCGATGTTTGTCAAGTTCATGCTATGTAGGAAAGTGTGGAAGTGCCCCCAAAGAATAACCAGCATTCCTGAATGCAGCGTTTCAAGCATGGCAAAGTCAAAATCCAAAGACAGGTAGTACAGTAGGTGTGGTGGTAGTAGCTGAAGTCAGGTATTATCATTCTGGGTTCCAGTAGAGTTTTAGTTTCCATGGTGGCCTAAATTACACCCTGACAAGATTTAAATGATGGGAAAATTGAGTTTCTTGCCCAATGCAAAGATTATTAATATCCATGTTAGATATCCGCTACTGGAAGCGTTCTCCAAAATTATCCAGACGTTTGCCAAGAAATAGGTACAATTGTTAATTGTGTTAATAAGAAACGTTACCATGACCCATTGAATGTTAAACCAAGAGCCGCTAAAAGGACATTTATTACAAACATTAATATTTATCTTCTCATCTCACTCTCAAAAAGAAGGTGAATAAGTGTATTTCCAAAAATATTGAACTATTCCTTTAATAAGTGTCTTGGTATAAGTGATGAGTGTGGTTTGTCAATGGGAAGGCACTGCCCTATAGCAGCATACTGTCAACCACCGCACCGCTAAGGGTGGGGTGATGTTGGGTCTGTAGCGGGTTACACCCAAATGGAAAGAAAACAGACGGTGCCTAGCGATACATCACACAGATGCTAAGATGTGGAGTTCACAGCATTCATCTGCATTTCACGGTGAGATTATTTGCGTTTACCATCTGCGAGGTGAGAGCTTGGGGCGGAGAGGACGCGACACTGCTGATGATCCCCAGCCAGAGGGAATCCCTGTCAAATCAGTGCATCAGCGTCGAAAGCAGGAGAAGTGCAGAGAGGGTTCATTAGGATTCCGTCTCTATCCCTCCCTGCATCCCTCCGATGGACAGACTTTCACAACAAGTCTGTCCTTGGTGAGGGATGGCAGAGACGACACAGATGGCTTACTAAGAACTGTTTTCAGAGGCCTACTGCAACCTTCACAGCCAGCGCAAACATGAATCATGTAGCCAAGCTTCCCAGGCATGTGACAGAAGCCTGAATGTTAACAAAAAGGTGTACATCATGTACAAAGTACATTATGACCTTCAGCCAGTGCTTATTACAATGCAAACAGCCACCAGCAAAGATAAAAATCAGTTCTATTTTCACAACAACTAGTTTGATATTACTTACTATTATACATCATTTGAATGTACTTAATTTGACCTAGGCTGAATGGCTAAACGATATCGTAGACTACTGATCCAGACCATTTCACATTAGAAATAAAAAACAGACAAGCCTGAGACAAGCCTGTGGTCAATAAAAAGATATGCATTCTCCAGTGTTTTTTGTGCACGAGCGGCCAGAATTATTTTTGTTTTGGTTTGATTTATTAACACGTACACGTGGTCGTACGTATTAATTAAATGGAAATTCTCAGGCGCAGGTGTTTGCTTTGGCCTGGGATCAGCACAATCTGACAGCTTTTGTACTACTGCTGTGGCTGTTGACGAGAAAAATCACCAAGCAATTATCTATGGAGCCCCAAAGTGCTCAATATTAAATAAATAAATAGTTGATTATAAAATAAGTAGTCATTTGAATAAATTGTGCACGTGCAGCCTTGTTAAGCTGAGGTTTAATGTGTCTGTGTACTGTGCTTATTTAAAGCAGAGGCCTAGCTGATTCTACGTGAGTGGCTGAAAAGTGCAAGGGCGGGGACAACACCACTGTCATGAAAACAACATGAAATAAAATGTGTCATTATTAAAACTGACATTAAATTAAAACGTGTTACTGAGGGGGGACAAAAAACACACTTTTGAAAAACAGCATTTTGAAATAAAAACATCTCTAATGAAATAAACAATGATAGCCAATAAAACTGTTGCTATGAAAATGAATGGTGAAATAACATTTTGTAAAAAGGAATTATGTTTTAAGAATGTCTTCAGTTATTTCACAAATGGTTCATTTATTAATTTTACACAATAAATTCATATGATTATTTCTTTCACAATGTCTTTTTTATTTATTTAATATTGAAGACTTTGGGCGTCCATATTTATCTACTACTATATACTTAAATACTTTTAATTTCTCCTGAGCTCAAACGTAAAATAGATTCTCTGGCCAAGAAGACATTTGTAAGAGGTAGAAAAGAAAGAAAGCCTATTGCCCGTACAGGATGTGTTCAGCATGGAGGGCAGGTAACAGGACACTTCTCTGATGCACCATCTTTGAACATGTTTAGAAGGGCAGGATGCTGAGCAAAGGTCTTTCTATTTCAGAGCGATGCAGAGCTGAACACTATTACTATATGGCAGATTCCCCTGCTTAAAGCCCCAGTTCATCGGAGACACAATAACATGCAGGAGACATGATGATTTAACGCGTGCAGTAACTGCTGTAATGTGTGTGAGACGCTGACATCAAGCAATGCCGCGACCTGCTGCACACACCGATCACAGCTCAAGACAAGTGACGAGGTTGTGGCTTCTCAGCTCAGTGTCAGAAAGCTTCACTATGTCACCCACTTGCTTTAAGAGTGAGTCTACGTGTGACATACAGGGATAACGTACAGATCAAAAAGATAAAACCACTTCCTCTTGCCAAACACACAGTCCATGAAACCGTCAAGAAATGCAATGTAAACACTATGAAGAAGAGTTGAAAAAAAGTATTTAAATCTCTCAATACTTACTCCACTGATTTAATAAGCTATTCATATGCATCTTGTTGATGGTGGAACAAACCCAGAAGTCTCTGTGCAGAAACTGAGGAGGAACCACATACATGCAACAGCAAATGAGAAAAAGCAAAAGACACAGGAGTTTTCCACAAGAATAACACATAATGGGCTGTCAAGCAAGCAACACTGAAAACTAACATGATGACATGAAATGCCAGACATCAGACACTGTTTCTGCCAAATAAGTCACCGATGAGCTGACAGATGACACGGACAATGCTTTCGGACGAGACACTGACCTCTCCCTAAGGCTTGTGCAATCGCACTAAGGTGATGTGTTCAAATAAACAATGCAAATCCAAAAATTGCCCCCCCCCCCTCCCTCCCTCATTTAAATACATAGAGCACAACAAAATAACCCTACAGGGACTGCACTTGGTTCCCAACCAAATTCAACCAAAGAGTTATTTTTGCCTTTTCCGGCTGGTTTTTTAGATGGATCTTAGAGGTCTAAAGGGGTCAACTATCCAGTACTTTTACAAGAAAAAAGCAAATAGTTGAGAAGGGTCCCAGAAATGTTGTGACAAAAACAGGGATGGATTAACCCATTAGAGGGCCTCGGGGCCAAAGATGCGCTGTGGACCCCTCATGAACCCCCACCCACGCACTTTTCCACAACCAATTTTGCCCTGAAACCATCCGTCGTTCTACGCTGGAATACCTCCCCGCCCCATGTTTGCTATTCGTCAGCTAAACACAAATTTAAAATAGATGAACAGGCTTTTTTTTTTCATCTGCGTCTTGGTTGCAGCACAATACAACAATACAACACTGACATATGTGCACGCTGTTGTTGTTGACGTGGCGAATGCGTCAGCAAATAAGTTGCCTATTTACACATCCAGCAGACACAGAGCAACGTTAGCATTCATTTGAAGTCGCGTTTCTCGTCACCTGATGAATGTAAGTCTAACACTCACTCTGCTTTTAGCTCGGTTTTGGCCTCCACCAACTCCTCGGGGGGGGGGGGTCTCCGGCTCTTTGGCCGCTGAATGCTCCGCTATGATCGCCAGCTAGGTGCTGACTTCGTCTGTCTGCCGTTTGTGGGTCTTTAACACTCTTTCACTGAGAACAACTGCCTGCCGGAAACTACATTGATCAGAGCGGTGGTAACCAAAACCAAAACAATGAGCTAGACACCAAAAAGCAGTTTCAGGGGTCTGGATTGCCACCTATATCTTTTAAATAGCTGGGGACCCTCCATATTTATTTTGGGACCCTTTTGGGAGGGTCTGACCCCTAGGTTGGGAACCACTGCAGGCTATCACTATAGTATTTGTGTGTAAGTGTATAGCCATTAGTCGGTTTGCACTACTCTAATAAGCTTTTTGTACCTGCCTTTATTCCTGTAATATGTCAGTTTTCTATTCATTTGTAAATTCATGGTGATTTGTGCTTTTCAATATAATAACAACATTCTGCGGAATAATATTTGCTCTCATGTTTACAAAAAAAAATAAAAAATCTTCCAACTATTTTTTAGAAAGCAGGAACCACAGTCCTTCAGCTGTGTTGTAGTCGGCTTCAAACTTTCTACCAACACACAGAAGAAAGCAAATCGGCTGGCAAAAGTCTACTCACGTTGACTCGGTCCCCGCGTCGTTGTCGGTGAAAAGGCAGCTCAGGTTTATCTTCTCGGTGCGTAATTGCGCATCATAGTTCCGCTTCGGCGTGGCGCCCGTGCAGGAAGTGCCCTGTCGCTTCAGCACTTCGCCTCCCGCAGCATCCAGGCGGTGCCGTCTGGTTCCCCGCAGCCTCGCTCGCTGTGGACGCGCTCGCGGCGGCGAAACAAGCCCTCGCTAACGCCGACGCACGAGGGCTGTCTTAGGAGCGGGCCTCGCCAGCGCGTCGGTGGATGTAACTCCGCCCACGTGGAGAGGAGGCCGCCCAGGGCCGAGCAGAAAGCAGGCAGCCTGGCACAGTCCATGGTGTGGGTCAGGAGAGCAGTGCTCAACTGATGTAGATTCTCACATAGGGATATTTTATTGGTAGTTGATAGCAGATTTTTCTGATTTTTTTATTTAAGAGATGCCTTTCAAGATCCCTTCTGCCCCCCCCCCCCAGCCACACTTCAGGAACAGCTCATAATAAACCACATTGGGTCTGTGCTACAGTCAAAACATTAGTGTTCAATGCCTTATAATGACCGTACGAAAAGAAAGTCTCTTCTGAAAGCTGTCTGTGCTGCTCAGAAGCATCTCGGTACAGCGCGGCACAGAGGTGGGAGTGTTGAGAACAATGTAGAGCCCGGGCCCAAAGCATCAGCTCCCACGCGGTCCGCGTGGGAAGCGAATAGACTCGAACAGAAGGCACACGAATAACAGACAAATGGAGCCTCCATGGAGAACGGTGGAGAGCTTTTCATGGTGCAACAGGAAGAGGAACACAACAATACAGGCTCATTTAGGCTGCTGAGCCGGGGGTTTATGCTGCTTTATTATGTAGCCCCTCGATCACAAAATGCAGCCGTGCCTGTGAGCCTGCTGGACTTTACCAACACATTTTGTACATTGTTTGCTAGCGGCGCATAAGAATATGCATTAACCGTCCGTCAAGGAAGTGGTCCCTGTGCATTTTATTTTTGCCTTGTGACGCCTCAAAGTAGCGTCCACCTGTCACCCCACGTCGCAAGCGCGTGTGCAGTCCGGTCAAAACATGACTTTTTTTTCATCCTCAGATTGTTCCACTTGAATGGTTTTCAAAGTCCAGATATTAGAATGAATATACATGATGGCATGCTGACGCGACCCCTATCTCTAAATGAAGCTTCACTTTCTGAAGACCAAGCAGATGGGCGCCTCTCTTTGTCGGACGGTGGCAGTAAAACACCATTTTGCTATTTGCCAGCAGCCATTAAAGCTGCACTAATCAATAGTTGTATATTAACAACGGATCAAGGGACTATGTGGAATGTGAAGGGGGTCACTTGTAGCGACACACCCACAGAGAATCACCTCGAGTCCGCCGTTACCTTCAGCACCGCGGCGCGCTTTAGCATCTCATAGCTCAGCGTTTTGGTGTTTACTGCCCAAAACGTTTTCTATCTTGGTTAATTCCGGCCACCCTGATCGGCCTTCTTTTCCAGTCCGATAAGAAGGAGAGGAAACAGTCGCAGGGCCTTAGCTGTGCTTTGGTTTCTGTAGAGTTTGGTTTGTGGAGTTGCGAGGCTGCTGTAGCTGTGGCGGGTTTGCCCCCGAGGCCGCCATCTGCTGCCGCTCAGCCCCACTGGTGAATCCCGGGGCATCGGCCAGGCCATCTAATGGCATCACCTCCTGCTCTCGCCAGTTCGCCATCATCCAATCTGTCAATTTAATAACGCCACTTTTTAAAAATCAGAAATCAGTCTGTCAACTCTATCAGTTAGGCTGGGAAGGATGGGACTTTTGGAACACTGTATAACAAGTCTGAGATATGATGCTGTATTTTATACATCAGAATGTGTGCTTTTTATGTATGTATTGTATTGCACTGTGTACTGGCCGTGTCATGATGTCTAAGACACATTTCCCAGGAATGGGACAATAAAGCATATTCAATTCAATTCAACAACAAGTGTAGCGCCAACTTATAACTTACAACTCTATTTGCCTCTTAACATGACAATTTACACTCACCTCTATAATGTTTTGTAGCATTTTGACCATGTCCATATTGTCATTTCGGTCTGCATTCTCATGTCGCTCCATTACAGTGCACAAGTACACACACCGAACTTCATGTACTAATAAGAATGGGGACGTTTTCTTTTCGCAACCATCTCAGCGGGGTCTGTTTTACATTTAGTCTTTTTTTTTTAGCTAACGCTTTTATCCAAAGCGACTTACATATGAGAACAGTTTTCACGGTGATTATGACTGCGTTCGTTGTCCTTTGCTTTCTCGTATATTTGAAGCTCCTTTCGTCCTATGTGATTTTGAACCTACCTGGCTAAGCCTGTTCAAAACCGATAAACAAAGGTTTGGGTCCTAAAGTGGTAGCCCTGGCCCATGAGGGAGGTTTGGCCCTTCGAATCATCCCTACACTTCAGTGAAATACATGAGAAACTAGATACTAGGTTCATCATATTTCAACAACAATGTGTGTAAATGCGTTAACTTGTCCCACCAATAAAACAAACCGGAACATCAAGCCCAGTCTGCGCATTCCCAGGGGTGAACCATGGGTCTGCAACCCAAGACATTTTAGAAAATAACTCTAATCAGCTCCATCGCAACCGCAGAAATCTGCTAATATGTTTAACACAGAGCCCCCAAAGTCACAAGCATGTATTTTTTTTATCCATATACTGTATGTAGAAACAAAAACAAAAACCTTTAGTGCACAAGATAATATCTTGCACAAACTTTGAGGCTCTTTAACACTACAAGGGATGATTTTGCATAACAAGTACTTTAACTTCTGATGCTTCAAGTACATTTTGCTGATACTGCTGCAGTTTTACAGAAGTAGAACCTTTACTTGTAGCGAAGTATTTTGATATTGCATTATTATTATTTTCACAAGTAAATGACCTAAACATTTCTTCCATCACTGCATATTTTCATATCCACATGCAGTTTTCAACCTATAACGCACCATATATCCTTGTTCTTCTATTTTCTTTGCCAAAGTTTCTTCTTGACTATTTTCTATTTACAAAAATAACATAATATAAGTAAGTAATCATTCCAATGCACACCTCACTGTGGTATGATTCTGTCTGCGATGAATACATGAAACGTCTTGAAATGTAAAAGTGGTGAAAAACAAATCCAGTAAAATGTGTTCAATAGTCTTTTATTTTGTCCGGATGGAAACAGCATTCATTCCAGCATGGCAAGCTGAACCTCTCCAATGCTACCAAGGAAGCAGCAGCTGAAGTAACAGCTAAATAACAGCAGCGGTAATAACACAGTGATGGCACATTTCTCCAACAAACCTCCACAGAATTCCCCAGATACGCTATAATGGACAGACTCACTGAAATACAGTTAACAGTGACTGGCTCCAGTACATGTTCTCCTTAACATGCAGTAAAAACTATAGCCGTAGCATATATATCCACTGATGATGCAGAAAATAGATGAGGCATTTTGGTAAATACACAAAAATACATAATTGAATGCTTCTCTGAGATTATGATAATGATTTTCCTTCCTAATTATCACGGTCTAAATGGTCAACTCCCACTGCATTAGGCCCTGAAGCACCAGCAGTAGGGTTAATGCTGGCACATACTGCCACCTGCTGGTTGCCATGTGCAACTACAACTCAGACAGGAAAAGGCACCCTTGTCGTAAGACACATACACAAACAAACAGGCACAAGTATAACCTGACCAATAAGATGCAGGTTATTTGAGAAAGTCTACATTATGCGAAGCCCTTTATATTAGATAGCAGCAGTTCAACGTAGCAAGTCGATTTTTTACTATCTTTTAGTTTAAAAAAAAAAAAAAAAAATGTTTGTGGGGTAGCGTGGCTCCATGTAACTCACTGTACACTTGGACGCCGAACCCATCAGGCACTAGCTGAGGAATAAGTGCAATGATAGTAAAAAATAAATAAATAAATGGATGCGCTGGCAAAAAGTCTTTGGGTGTAAACTGCAAAATCTGAGAGCAAACGATGGCATCTGCCCGCCGCTCGGACAGGCCGACAGCAGTTAGAACGAGATGCCTCTCGCAGCACTTTGGATAAAGAAGACGAAGGGCCGTGGCTGCCGACAAGTAAGGACTGCAAGAGTGTCGCTTCCTGAGAGCTGAAACTATTCCGCTATTGTGCTGTACAACTGTTTTGGTAAAGCGATTAATGGCTTCGGTCCACTTTCGACGCTTCCTGCTCCTCCCCGGTGGCGATTGGTTGCGGTTCTTGTCTCAACGCCAGCTTCATTTCTGCCCTGCAAACCCAGAGTTGCACGGCGCTTCATGGGGTGCAGCGAGAACTTCACGTGTTGATGTGACTGATGGGACTGCAACCGGAGTGCGTTTGAGATTTGGACTGTTGGTCGAGACAAAAACCAAGACATTTGAAGACAAATTGGTAAACTATGATGGCAATTTCCCACTATTTCCCGGCATTTTGTTAGACAGAATCCTGACTCGATTAGTCGAGGAAGTCATCGGCTCTAGTCGCAGCCCTAATTTTCCTTGCTTTGTTTTTTATAATTTGTCCATTGTTTTGTTTTGTTTTTCAAATGAATTGTTTAGTCCATAAAATGTCAAGAAATTTGTGGAGAAAAAAAGAAAAATCGGCGAAATCACTATTTCCCAGATTCTTATCCAGCCTAACGGTCCAAAACCCAAAGGTACTCAATTTGCGATGAGGTTCTGTAAAACAGCAAAGCAGCAAATTCTCATAGCGGAGAGGTTGGAAGCAACGAGGACGTTTTCCTTCTGTGCTTTGGAGATCTGGGCAGACAAAACTGGCCGTTTGCTCGCAGTCCCATGGGACAGGTTGCAGCAAGTCTATAAATTTGGTGAAATTATAACTGAAGGTAATGTTACCTTCTCTGGGGGGGGGGGTTCTTGTCGAGCCAGCATGCACATTAGCAGGACCCTGAACCTGAGGCAGCTAAATGGAATTGCCTTTTATTATTTCCTGTACACCTGTGCCTGCCCTGCTGTGACACGGCCAATGTCTTCTATGAAGAAGGTCTATTTCCTGTCTGGTGGGGCCCCCACCTTGGGAACCACTGACTTAAAGGGATTCACTGATTGTCAAAACTGTTGTCAACGAACTTTTTTTCTGATCAGTCCGTTCACAAAGTTGCCCCGCGTGTTAAAATTCCCTGGTAATTAACCGATATCGCTTATCTCCCTCATCGCCCTTTGGCCTGAACGCGCTAATGGCTCTCTGTCCTTTCCAGCAGGCTACTTATTTCCTCACACTGAAGCCCTGTTCCAAGCTCTCATGCTTGGTAATCTTCGCGGTCAGCAGCCAGCGTGGCCTTGGGAGAAGTCCCGCCAAATGTGCAGCAGCTGTGGCGGCTTGAACCCGTTGACAATGACCTTCTTGGCAAAGGTGCACCTGTCGTACTCCAGCCTTCCGATTTCAAACAGGTTCCTGAGGGTCAGCGGGCCGCGGGAGTACGCCGGCCGGACGCCCAGCACGCGCAGACACAACCCCACGTAGACGTCCTCCAGCGGGATCATCCGCACAAACCTGGATGCCCAGGAGATCCGGGCGGCCAGGTCCGCAGAGAAGACGTACCCAGCTCCGGACACATACGGCGGGAAGCTGTCCTCCGGGTACAGCTCCTCCGACACGTGCCACTTGCTGTTACTGTCCCTCCGTGGCCTGCCGTCGCCTATCACCGACCCCGTGATGAAGCCCTGCCTGGGGGAGCGTCGCAGTCGCTCCACGAGGTGGAACACGTTCACGAAGATGTCGGCGTCCACCTTCATGGCGTAGGAGGCGTTTGGGCAGTGGGCCGCCAGCCAGCTCATCATCACCATGGTCTTGATTGTCAGGTTCTGGTAAGTGTCCCGGAAGTTCACCTGGATGATGTCTGCGTGCAGCCCGCTCTCCTCCTCCAGCTTGTCCTGGGCGCTCGACGCCTGGCCCCCCTCAGCGAGCCCCACATAGAACAGGGTCAGGGTGTCCCGGCCCGGAGCGCCCCACGTTCTCCTGACGGCATCCCTTGCTGCAGCCTCTGCAGGGGCCACTGGGACCATAAACACCAGGAAGGGGCTTCTGTCCTTGCACACAGCAGGCTGGTTGAGAATATACTGGTACGTTTCCGGGGATATTACCCTGTACTGCTCGACAGGAAGGGGACTCGGCTTGTTTTGCGGACGTTTCCTCAAAATGACCCTCCTCACTAACAGCTGAGCGCACAGCACGAGCACAGCTGACGCGGCGAGTGACTTCGCCACCCTCCAGGAGCAGGTTTTCCTCATTGCCTCCAGCGACTCCCTGGTCGCTCTGCAGTCCTGCTACGAGTCCGAAATGAAACCGTAAAACCCGGGGGACCTCGGGCTGTCAAACTTTTGCACGCAGTCTGTGGTCGTCGCGCGGCATTCCTGTCGCGAGGACAGCAGGCGGAACCAGGAAGTGCGTACCCGCCAAAGACGGCGAGGCGGCGGAGATCTCCGACTGAACCAAACGCAGCGGGCGAGAGCGCGAGGTTCAGAGCCGCGTTGTGATTGGTGGGTTTACTGACGGAAGGCGGGACGTACCAGTTACACTGAGAGTGATTTGTATTTTTCCATGATTGACTTTGTGGTGAGTTTATACACGACACACCCACCACTACTGCTACTGCTACTACTTATAATATATAGAGGAAGAAAGGGTGCGTTCAGGTTGAGTCGGACACTTGTGTTTCTTTTTTTCGTGTGCCCCCCTCGTGTAGCCTACATTTGGTTTTTCTGTTTCTCAACGAGTCCCAGTGCATTTGTAGACTATTTATTGTTTTTGCTTGACGCAAATATGTAAGTGCCCAATTCCACTTTGCGGAAAGCAGCTTGTGTTTAGAGTTAGTGCATTTTTGCACAGCCGCTCCAAGGTCAAATCATTTAGTTATCACACGTCAGCATCACTAATGCCAAAGAATATGACATGGGCGTGAATAGTAATATACTGCATATGTGCTCTGGATATGACTTAAAAGGTTTGGTGAGAGTCCTGCTCTCTCTGTTTAGGTATTAAGTAACTAATTTGAGTTTACTTGTTGTGTGGGGTGTGCTTCACGTGACTTGAGGGGGCACCAAGAGGGTAAGTAATGGTCATTTAATCCTGAAGTCATGAGGGCTTACTTAGCAACTACCCAGGATGTGAGGGTGGGGTGAGGAAGACTCTCTTGGGACTTGGGGATTGTGGGTGTGCGTCAGCTGTTCTTTATCGCTGACATCAGAGAGTAAAATGCCTCGAACATCGTCCCTTTAAACAAACTGTTTTATTGTAATACAGTTTACAGAGAAACGCCGGCTGTTCACCCAGTTATAAACAAACAAAACCATAAAAACAAAACTTAATTTACACAGGCATTCTTTAGAAGGTCAGTGGTTTTAGTATGCTGCTGTAGCAGGGGGCTGGGAGGGCAGAAAAGGTAACTAGTTCTCTAGTTTTGGCCACTACTGTCATCCACATAAGCGTAGAGACCTTACTATGTCAAATGAAATTCAATTGGAATTGACCTTTTTTTTAATATATATATATATATATGTTTTGAGCATCAACACCAATTTGTTTCAACGTCACGCAACATTCTCTTGTTCCACATTTATGTAGTGTCTTCACATTTTGCAAAAAGAAAGAAAGAAAGAAAAAAAATCACCGCATTTCATTATATACTGAATAACAGGTCCTGCCTCGGATTCATAAGGGAAACAAAACAAATCGGCTTTTCTTTTCTCTCCGTTCTTCAGCGTTTCAAATCACAATACCGTTGGCTGTAGCACGATGCCTTCAGGGGCTCACATAATGAATGGGAACGTTGCCGTCCACGTGGACACGGGATGCCGGGCGGGTAAAAATACTTTTCCGTACAATTTTTTTTTTATTCATTTATTTATTTTTTTGTTCTCTTTTCATTTCCATCTCTTATCACGCCAGATGAGGGAACCTGGGGAGGATAAAGTGACACTGACACAAGTTAAGTCGCACAAAGACAAACAAATGGCAGGTTAGATGGAGATAGCTGACATCTGTAGCAGTGCCATCTGAGGAATATCCCTTTTCAAACGATTAAAATCAGATGTATACATACATGTACAGTATTGTACAAGGAATAGAATTTCTATGACAATCCAGTTGAATTATCACCGTATGATCGGTTTTAGCAAAGAGGCCCTGAACCTAAACAAGACCAACATTGTGCTATAAACAGCCTGTCCGTTCTGTAAAACCCCAAACGTGGCTTGGATGTGACATAGGGAGCTGTATTAATTACTGTACACAACATAATGCCCAAGCTGCACACTCGCCTCCCCACAAATGCTTCAACACAAGAGAAAGGATCGGAATCAGGTGAGACGGAGTTGTTTTTTGCTCTCTTTGGTGCGTGAGTAGAATCTATGTGGGCTTGGCTTAAGTCCAGTTTGTAACGTGCACGTCACTCTTCCGCCCGCTGGCAGCACCTTCGCCACCGTATCGCGGGGAAAGCGGGCTGTGGAGTCGAGGCCGATCTGCGCGTGAGTGGGCGGAGGGAAGGTGTGTTGGTTTTGCGCGGAGGCAGCGGGGCTCTTGGCAGTGGCTTTGGTCGCTGCAGGGTGTGCGGGTGCAGGGGGTCGGGGCGGTTCGTGGGGAGTCCAGACGGAGCGGTAGCACTGTTGTCGTTGTCGTTGTGGGTGTGGGGGTGGGGGTGGTGGGGGTGGTGGTGGTCGTGGGGGCTCGCTTATGACCGTTTCCTCCTTCCCTCCAGGTTTCTGAAGTTGGACGGCCTGATCTTCATCTCGGCGAACTCGATTGAGTGCTCGTGGCCTTTCCAGTGGAACCAGTTCACGCCCTGGAGAGGAGGAGATGGGCAAACGATTGTTAGTCAAACGAGGAGTTGAAGTAGAAATAATGAAGAGGTCCTTTCCCATGTTCCTCTCAAAGATTTATATCACAGCCAAAGCGACCGTATCGCCCCACAAGAACAGCAATATTGGACAATTCTGCAAATCCCAGATTACATCCAACACCGTCTCTTAAATTCTGGCTTTCTATATCTGAACATGGCAACTATGTTATGGCTAAGGTTAAGTAAGAGTTGTGGTTATGACAAGTAAAACTATGCAGGATTAAGCTGGATTTATGCTTGACACAAGGGGTTAACGGCAGGCCATACAGTACCTTGCTGTGACTGTTATCTCCATATCGTCCCATGAGATTGACACGGTGGCAGTTTTTATACCAGAAGGCCCCCTTATAGGACAGGGCGCAGTTGGTGACAGCGATGTCGTTGTCGTGGTCATAAGTGGAAAATGGACGACCATGGTGGTAGGTCATAGAGTCACCTACAAAGACACATGACAGGGAGAGAGAGTCGACTAAATGAACTGTGGTCCGGTGTCCGTTTGGGACAGTGGACGAACCCTGCAGGCACACACTGTGAGAGAGATGCGGTGTCCTATTCCAGTCTGTCCGATTCCGATTTTTTCATTCAGTGACAAAATGAGAAAGGGTTGTAAGAAAACTCTTATTATATATATATATATATAAAAAATGAAAGAAATCATGACAATAATGTTTGAAAGAAAATAATCTAAAATTTCATGCAAATTCCCTTAAATAGTTTAAGGATCTTCTTAATCACTTACGAACCCAAACATATTACAAGGCAAGGTAGTAGAGGGTAAGCTTGAGGGAGCCTGTCCCCAGATACAACCAAAACAGGGGCAAATAATCTACTATACAGTATGTATGTCTCTCAAACAGCCTTAGCTATAGAAAGTATTTGAATAACAACATCATATTTTAATCCTAGGGGTTTTTACATTTGAAGAATTTGTTCAAAAGACGTTGTGGTTTCAGAGGGAGGGATTTAATGCCATTGTGCAATATATGAAAAGTGATGTTTGCTTATTATCATTAATTGTGGTAATGAAAAGTTAATCCCTCCCCTCCACACTTGAGGAAGATATGGCGATTCCCTATAAAAGGGGGAGGTGTTCTGATGGACAAGTTGGAGTGCTGCTATCTCAGGATCTAATATTGTTGTCACTTCAGTAGCACATCCACTCAGAGGAAGTGTGCCTGTCTCGCACTGAATACTGAAACAACCCTGGAGCCTTTATTCGGTGGCATGACTCCTAAGTAAAGGCTCACCACTGACAGGTTTCAGCCTAAAGTATTTCTAAAGAGTGGCGATATATATTCTTCTTGTTTTCCATTGTCGGTGTGTGTGTGTAACCAAAGCCTGATACATCCCATTCCTCCGTGCCATAGAGCTCCATTGTTGAAACGACTAAAAAACACATCAGTGAGCCACGCTGTTGCACTTGGTGACATGTTCCTCCAGCACCATGAATACACACACACACTCTAGTTTATTTTGACTCAATCCCACGTGTGCAGCACTGCTGCCCCAAATACTCACTAGGAGACCAAATGTGTATTAATCCGCAGCTGAAAATAGTCCCCAAAAAACACACTATTCCCTCCTGTTTGAGTAACGCTTGGTAAACACTACAGTGCCCAGCAGTTTCGGGGAAATGCCTGATCCTTTTTTTTTTTTAAAACAAATATAGATGAAACTATATATTTGTGAGCTGTATGCATTTATTTGTGGGGGAAAAAAATGTATATATGCCATCAAAAGGAACCAGTGGGTTTACGGACAGAATCGGGTCGTCAGAAAGTATTGAGAGACAGACTAAAGCGTTGTGTGCATGTTTGGCTGCAGGCCACAGAAGTCGGCTTTACCTGCTGTCCCACTGTATCCTCCCACGTGGACTTTGTAGCGGGTCCGAGGTTCGGAGACAGAAAACTTGTCGTACTGAGCGTAGGCTGTTTCTCCCTTATCTCGCAGGTCAACTCGCAGCTCGTACTGACCTCCAGCTGTAATCTTATGCAGGTTGGCAAGACCTGAGTGACAGAGGAGATTATACGTAAGCTGGACGGACAGCAATAACAATTCAGAAGATACTATTATTATTATTATTTTACATTTAAATGAGTAAAAAATGTATATTAGTAATAAGGACAAAACATTTTTGAGTTGGATTCAAGGTCCAATGTTTTAATCGATTATTCAATAGGTTTCATTTTTCATGTAAGTGTTTTGTGTCTCCCACAGACTATTTTAAATTCTCCAACGAAACAGAACTCCTTAATAACAATTGTTCTAATACTTTGGAGTCTGATCAAAATCAATACACTGATAAATTTAGGAACAGATTTATGATCACGCAAAAATATATCACATCAGTAACGGATGACACTGAAAACACTGATGCTGTTCATTTTGTATAAATCACCGAAGTACTAGCTGAACAGTGCGATATATGACCGTGTTGTCGAATGCTGTGTTGGGCTCTGCCAGAAATTACCCAGCCAGAATTCATCATTCATGTCACCGAAGCCAGCTGTGTAATTCTTCCAGTTGCGGAAAAACTCCAGTTTGCCGCTCTGGCGTCTGAGGAAAACCTGCGAAGGGAAAAAAGACAAGAAGAAATGAATAGTGGGAGATTTTACATTCCCACTGCAAATCAGGTGTATGTGAAATATCTGACAATTACCACTTTTATATATAGGGTTTTCAAAACTAAATGAGATTTAAACAAAAAAAAACAACAAATAACGCAGGTTCATCAAAACTCAGAATCCCAATCTCAATATTCTCAATAATTTCTCTATGAACTCATTCTAAACTAATATTAAAGTTTCATTTATTTATTTTTCTGTTCACTTGGGTACAGTGGAACGCGCTGTAAGCATAACTCTGACAGATTATCACCTTAGAAAGATGTTATGGCGAAAATGTTAGCAAACAGTTGCCTGTCAACACATCAAGCAGACACTGAGCAATATTTCCATTCATTTGAAGTTGTGTTTTCTGGCCATCCAACGAATGTAAGACTGTCTCCGTAGCTGCTAAACGCTGTGCTGTGTTCACTTGCTAGTTGCTAACTTTGCCTGTCTGTCATTTTGGTGCTCGGCAGGTAGTGAACGGTGGGTTCGTTAGAGCTCTTTGGGTGAAAACAGCTGCCAGCTGCAACTGGAAAAAACGAGGTAGATGGGAGCCGTGAGAATGAACCAAAACAGTCAAGTTGTGGGCCGTGAAACCAAAACAATGAAAGACACTAAAACGCTCCAGAGAGCTGAAAGTACTGTAACTGCCGATTTGGGTGATAATTCGCTGTGGGTTCCTCACTACTAGTGACACCTTTCACATCACACATGGTCATTTGACCAACTGTGTAGTATAGAAATATCGATTAGTGCAGCTTTAAATATATATGCATACAGTCCCAGTCAAAGGTTTGGACACACTTTCTCATTCACGTAAATGGGCAAGTGTGGCCCAACATTTGACTGCTACTGTATATCCAGTAATGTTCCTGTTAGCCAGGGACTTACGATCCATCCACCTCCGTCAGTGCTCATGTCGCAGTAGACCTGGATTGGCTGGCTCTCATCTCCACCCAGATAGATGGTGTACAGGTCTGAAGAGGTGTCGCCATTCAGGAGGGCCTGGGAGCAGTCCTTGGGGTATCTGTACAGCACACCAGCTACACACAAAACAGATGATATGATGGAATAATCAACAAAGTGGACTAAAGAGACTCTGTAACGAGGAATAGAATCGACTAAAAGTGAAAGGGACTGCAGAAATATCCTTATGCTGCTAATAAGGATGTCTGGTCTGAGCTGACTCTTAGGGTGCAATGCATAAAGCGCACAGTATGCAGAGGGAGTGGCAGATCACTTTTGGTATTTTTAGGCACGTGACTCACCTGGGGCGACCCAGAATGCATTGGAGGAGCGGCAGGGTGCACGTTGGACACATCACCAGCCAATCACAACGATAACACTGTAGGTGACGCGATCTCACTCACATTCGCACCTGCTAGTAACCTGGAGTTTCCAGTTAACCTAAAATGCATTGCTTTGGACTGTGGCAGCAAACTGAAGCACCTGGAGGACCGACCCAGGACCTTCTTGATGTGAACCCCCGTGCTGCCCTACAATCAGGCCACTACGACTACTACAGCAAAATGCCACTTCTCTGCTGCACAAAGGCAGAGCCCTAAGAGTTTGCTTATCTTTAAGGATCTTGTTTCTGGTGGAGTTCTACACAGTTCAGGAGTTATGCATTTGAAATGGTGGCATTTGCCCTCGCACTGCATTATTAACAGTATTAAAAGTACACCTACTGAAATCTGTTTGAGATATCTTGCAACAGACACACAGCCCACCAGGGCCGATACCTGTCCAGTGTGTATAGTCCACTCACTGGTGATGAAGACAGTAGTGATGACTCTGCTTCTCTTGGGACCAGCAATGGCCTGCAGCTTGACCGAATACTCTGTGGAGGCGCTGAGCTGAGCCATGTTATAGGAGACGGCAGTGGGACTGAGGACCACCTCCTGAACGAGGAAACATGTTCAAACATTTTTTTCCCCCCGGACACATTTTACAGATCGGATGTACTACTGGCCAGTTGGACCAGCATCTGTGGAGTTCTGGTGTCCACTCACCCGGACGGTGCCGTCTGCAGACTCGAAGCTGAGGATGTAGCCGGTGATGTCAGCGCGAGGAGGCTTCCAGGTCAGCATGCAGTTCTCTGTCTGGATGTTACTGGCTGCCAGGTCCAGAGGGGCGTCCACATCTAAAAATACAACAGCCGATTTAATCATTTCGTATTTTACCGTTTCAACTGTGTCAGTTGCTCTTTGTCTCAACCCTTTTTGTGATGACACTAATGTTTAAACCCTTATCCTAATCTTTCATTCACATACTTGTACATGGCACCACTGCAGTCATTAATCCTGTGTACGTACAAGAAACAAACAACGGTATATTCTATGAGTGAGTTCCTCATCGTGGTTATCTCATATTGTTACATCATGCATTTCCATTGAGTCATTTAGCAGACGCTTCTATCCAAAGCGACTTACATATGAGGAAGACAACGGAAGCAATTATAACACAAGGTAACAAAAAGCACAAGTGCATCAAAAACTAGTCTGATCAAAGCCCAGCACAGTATCATGCTCGTCTGTTTAGATTAAAATACTTTTTGTAATTGCAAGGAAATGTCCACTTGACTGCTACTTTAACTGTACTCGACAAATGTCCCCTTTAGATGTAGTTTGAATAATGTAGTTTCGGTAAAAACATTAATTCAGGTCTCGGGAATGAAATAGATCGATTTTCAAGCAGGAACGCTCACCAGTGGTGAACTCAGTTGTAGTGGCTGCACTCTTGGCCAAGTCCCTCACAGCATAGACCTTCACGGTGTAATGTGTCGCCGGCGTCAGAGCGCTCATGTCGAACTCCACCACGTTCCCCGACACGCGCTCCATCACTGGGGCCACTGGAACGACACAAGCAAGCAGGCCGTTAAGTTAGCCCATCGAGGACAAACATGCAGGATAAGAGGCTGACTGTATTAAAGGAAGCAAACTTGGCTGGGACTGATGTGTCGGACAGATATGGCTCTTTTATTTCAAACTCAACGTTGGAACATTCGTGTCATGTTGGCTCACTCAGATGTGATAGAAATTCATCCCTTCCCTCGGGAAAACCTGCTGGAAGCATCTAAGAAAACTTGCCTTTGGACATCTGAGCAAATTCTTTGCGGTTGTCATGGTTCTGGGTTTATGTGTAGCCATTTCCTGTTTTATTTTGTAAGGCTCTCCTTCCCTCATGTGTTTTGCTTCCTGCCCTGCAATAACCCCTTTCCCCTGAGGGCTCCACCACCCACGCACCTGTTTCCGCTCTCCCTCATCAGCCCTGCCAATGAGTCGGCCCACTCCTCACCTGCCACCCATGCCCCCATCAGCCTCTCGCTACATATACTGATTCACTTCCTTTGTCCGTTTGTGTCAGTTTTGTTGCGTCGGTTCTGTCTTATCAATCATTTGGATTTATGTCTGCCACCCTGCGTATCCGCCTGCCTGTAGCATGTTTACCACCCAGTAAGGCATTAAAATACCACTCGAGTCATCATCCTGCCTCCTCTGTCTGCGTTTGGGTTCTTTTCCCTCTCCTCCGCTTGCCAACAACGTAACGGCGGAAAGAAGCAATTCTCATCAGTGCTTCATTGACAGGCAGTTATGGCCATAATAGTGATCATCATTGTTTGTCTTTCAGCATCGCATTTACGATTCAACAATGGATGGTGGGAGAAGATTTAAAAAAAAAAAAAAATGGCACCAGCTGTTTAAAACACTTTTTCAATAAAATGGCTTTATGTACAGTGCGTGTGTATTCATATGTCTGCATGTCTTGTTTGTGTGTACACTAGATACCTGAGTCTGCACTGTAGGTGATGACGTAGCCGTCTACCGTAGCGATGGCGGGCTGCCAGAGCAGTAGAGCTTCTGTGTCTGTGATGTTGATTGCAGTCAGACCACGGGGCTTATCCAGAGCTGTAACAGACGAGATCTTTAGACATGCTGCTGTTTGAACACAAATGACTCTAAATGTGTTTGATAAAAAAAAACATTTGGACCAACTACTGACTCATTTTAGTAACTTTTGTACTTAGTTGTTAAACCAACCCATTGCACCCCCCCCGCCCCCCCCCGCCCAATTGATTATGACTTATCAGTCCTGCATTTTTGTTTGTTCTCACTGTCTGTACATTTTTATTAAACAGCAGCCTTAAGATGATTTGTGTGTTCATAGTGTTAGTTCCACAAGTCTTACCTGTGGTGACGCTGTCTGATCCAGGCTCGCTCTCCCTTTGGCCCTTGACGGCGATGACAGTGACCTCATAGGTGACCCCGGGCGTCAGGTTGGGCAGCACAGTCTGAGACTCAAAGCCGTCCACTGTCAGCGTCTTAGCATTACCTGGGAGTCAAAACAACACGTCCTTTTGGGTGAATAAAGTTATGATATTAGAAGCTTGTCTGAAGTATTTAGATGACCTTTTCTCAAATGTCACAGTACAACCTGATGATTTAACTGCCTTCAGACACGATTTCTTTCCACTCAGAAGAATCGTGTCATGTAGAGGAGGTTGACTCTAAAATTGTCATATTTGGAAAGTTCATTACAGTCAAAAGAAAAATACAGTGTTGAACATTATAATGTGTTTTCTTATTAATGATTGTTTTAACAACTTCTGTTAGCCCTACAATGTGTTGGTTTTACTCATTTTGTGATTTTCATTTTTTCTAAGTCATTTTAGCAGTTTGGTCTCTATAGATATTAGCTTCTCTGCACTGGCTCCCTGTAAAATCCAGAGTACAATTTAAAATCCTTCTCCTCACCTACAAAGCACTTAATGGTCGGGCACCATCGTATCTTAAAGAACTCAGTTCCTTATTTCCCCACCAGAACGCTGCGCTCTCAGAATACAGGGTTAACTTGTGGTTCCTAGAGTCTCCAAAACTAGAACAGGAGCCAGAGCCTTCAGGTATCCAGCTCCTCTCCTGTGGAATCAGATCCCAGTGTGGGTTCGGGAGGCAGACGCCATCCCCACGTTTAATAGTAGGCTTAAGACTTTCCGCTTTGATAAAGCTTTTAGTTAGGGCTGGCTCATTAAGCCCTGAACCATCACTTAGTTATGCTGCTATAGGCCTAGACTGTCGGGGGACTTCCCGTGTTGCACTGAGCTCCTCTCTCTCTCTGCACACATTGCTACTTTATGCTCTCACCACCTCAGGTTAACGTTATCAGCTGCCTTTTTTATGTCACTGTCCTGTGTTCTCCACCTGCAAATGAACTTCTATTGTGATGGCTTTTGTATCCTGAGAAAGGGCAGTCTGCATGGATATGAACTGATATTAGAAAAAAAAAAATCTTACTCCACTTCCTGTTTCATTTGTATTTCACACGTGTTCTCATACCTTTCACTGTTACCTGGCAATTTGTAGAAGAAAACTTGATATTCACGGGTTAAATAGAATCTAAGAATCTACTTAGTTACAGGATATCCATTAATGTCATGTGCAGCAAACACATTGTAGTGGTGATAATCAACTTTTATTTTCATTAAACTGAAAAAAGTTAACTATATTTTTTTGTTTGCTCTGGCACTCTGTCCTTCAGTCAGGGGAAATGCCTACAATGAGTCACTAGGGGGCAGAATCACTCTATCGTTGGAGAAAAGAGTTTGTCTTGCAGATGATGGAGGCTTAATTAAACCGATTGATTGGTCAGCGATGACATAGCAGTGAGACTGTCCATACTGGCTATAAAGTCATTCTTAACCTGGACTTGATGTTGATTTTTAAAATCAGTTTACTGGAAGAAGTCTAAGCATTCAATCGTAAAATCTCTTTATCTTCATGTAAGCAGGGCTCTGAGCTCTGAGCTTGTTTGGGGCTAAATCTTTGTCATGAATGCTTACTTTCTTCAGTTTTTTCCCCCCCAGATTAGTTCAACTTTGAATGAACTGTAAATCAAGTGACATTGCTGTGGCCAGATCCTCCCTATTTCAGTAGTGAATTATTCACACATGCGGACACTGACCTCCATGAGCAGGCACATACGTGACCCTGTAGCTGTCCACCCGAGCTCTTGAAACCACCCAGTGAACGGTGGTGGAGGTGTCGGTGACGTCAGAGAAGCGGATGCCCTTGGGCGAGCCCAGGTCTGACACAAACGAGACAGAAACAGTAGGTAGGGGCAAAAACAGAAGGTTTAGTCGATATTTATGTGTACCGCTTTCTTAGACTTGTGAGGACTGAAAAACAGAATATACAGTATGCGTGTCCCTGAACATCAATGATTCCACAAAATGGACATTTACTAGTGACTGCTTTAGAATGACGCAGCAGACAAGAAGAGACACACACGTAGTTTGTTACTGTGGCCAGGGCAGATCCACCACTGAAAGGCACTCGTTTAAGAATGGAGCGAAAGAGAGAGTGCGTAAGAAGGAGCAGAGGTAGACAGACAAAGGGGGCCTGGGGAGGCCTGGGCTCACGGAGAGACCCTTCCCAGTGAACAGCGAGCCACAGTATCTTGCGTGACAGACCTGAGGAGATTAACTTGCCCCCATTTCATGGCAACACAAAAGTGAAACATGTGCCACGCAACCCAAGAGTAAAGCCTTACCCCCAGGGAGGACAGGGGACACAGCCATAGCCACCCGTTCTATGTGACACAGACAACTGCCAACCCCCCCCACCACCACCACCACCACCACACACACGCACACACACACACTTTACAAAGAGCGACTTCAACGCATGGGGCCAAGCAGTCAAAGACAACATTTGGTAGGATGACTGGACTGAGACGACACAATGCAAGGAGCCGAGTAAAGAGCTGAGTGGGGGTCGACTGATATGCAAGGCATTTTTAATAGGTTTGGGTTTAAGCTGCTACGCTGATATGCCAATTTTGTGCAGATATACTGTATAGCTTCTTTAAATTGGACCATTATTATACATTAAAATGATGATTTAACATCCGAAACAGCATTTAGACCATCAAGGGGACACATTACAACCAGGGCAATACTACTGTACAATAATAATGCATCATCAATATAGCTATATATCTATCATATCAAGGCCCATTTTTAATAGAAGATTCATATCAGTGAACCCATTCTGGATCAGAAGCCCGCACGCCACCACGTGGTCCGTCTAAACCCAGAGTGTGTGTTCTCGGACATTGCTGTTACCCTGGGTTGTGACGAAAGGCCATCTGCTGCTATGTGCTGGGACCACTCAGGAGCACTGACAGACGGGTTGAAGCACCGAACACCCCAACACATAGCCGCTGACACAAGGCACACAATGCAACCAGGGCTGGTCATCGTGAAAAAAAAAATCAGAATTTAAATTCAATAATCATTTAATTTCAAATGATAAGCATTAAGTGCCTTGGACGAATTCGCAACGTTAGGTGCCTTGGACAAACACCGTGACGCTTTGTTACCAGGTTAGTAGACAAAGGGATCTGTGATATAAAAGACAAATGTTAGAACACAGGTATTAATGACCATGTTTACATGCTACATGACAATTTAGTTACCATAAAAGACAAAATTGACAAGGTATGACGTCATTCCACATTGACTACGCTGATAAGACCAGTGCAGAGTTTCAGGTCACAGCTCTGATTTCTCGTTTCCATCCGTTCACCGTGTACCTGTTCTCACGCCCTCGATTACAGACTTGGAGCGTCTTCCAAAAATGAGCCCAAAGATTTGGATTTTGTACTCCGTGTCCTCTGTGAGATCTGTGATGGCGGCGCTTCGCTCTTCGCCACCCAGCACCAGCTCTCTTGGTTGGCCCGGGCCCTCAGCCTGGCTGACCATTATGACAAAGGTGTCGAAGGCATCCTCTTCAGCCATCCAGGCCAGCCTAAAGCTCTCAGGGGTGACGTCGGAGACTAGGAGAGCCTGCACCTCTGGTTCGGCCTCTGAGTGACAGGGGAAAGTCAGTTTTCCACCTCTGTGGAATTTAAGAGTGCTTTGACATTTGAGGAACATAGCAGGGAAAGAGTGTATCGCTCTATGTGCAAATGCAAGCATTGGTTATATGGAAGCTCAGCATCAGTCAACAAATAGAGAGCCTGAGTTTGCAGAGCGGAAAGATAAGGGTTTTACTGCAGTCTGGTGAAAACACAGCAGGAAAAACTGAACTTCAGACAACAGGGGGTAGGAAAAAAAGTATCTAGTATCCAGCTGCATTCTTTTTAGGCTTAGCTGACTGACCTATCAAAGCCGCTGTGGTTAGTAAGATGAAAATCTGAGTCAGTCATTATTGTGACTGTGACCGGAATTCATTTTCAGGAAATGTTAGTAAACGTAGGCTGCCACTTTTTCTTCAAAATTCAAACTACCTTTTGAACGTGGGAAAATAAAAATGTAATGATCTGTTTGAATTAAAACGTCACAGTGTATAAGGGCCAAAGGCCATGCCTTGTACTCCAGCAGGGGCCATTTCTGTGTCTGTCGCTGCATACCCAATGACCTAGGCTAGTATTGTTCACTATACCAGCGCAAAATGGGAAAAAATTTGCAAGCTTTGCTTAACGGATTATCATGACACCAAACCATCTGAGAAGTAATGTGAGGAAGCATTTTGGATTCAACACAAATGAGGGAAAAATTTTGGATAAAGGTAAGCCAGTTTGCTGATGGTTTACATTAACATTAGCTTGTCACTCAAGCGAGTCAGCAGAGGCACTGTGAATAAAGATACCACCTTTAAAGGCCTGGTCACGCCACAAAGTGGCACCGTGAAAATAATCTGCACGTCTTTGCGAAATATTTAGTTCTAGTTTTTGCGCTTTCTCGTCTCTCCTTTCTCCTTCTGTTTGTTTTCAGCTGGTATTTTTGCCTCTGGAGCTGCAGAGTCTGGATCTATTATTGCAAGGCACCCTCTTTTCTTGCTCGACAAACGCTACTACAATTATTATTAGTCTTACTACTATTATTATCATTATTATTCCCACCATTATTATTACTATTATTGTATTAATAATATTAGCACTACCATTACATTTTTATTATTTTAAAATTCTATGTGGAATTTGCATTGTGCCATTGTATGCTTCTTACCTCCTGCTCTCTCAACCCAACTGGCAGCAGCAGATGGCCGCCCCCCCTGAATCTGGTTCTGCTCGAGGTTTCTGCCTCTTAAAAGGCGGTTTTTCCTTGCCACTGTCACCAAGTGCTTGCTCATGGTGGGAACTGTTGGGTCTCTGTAAAAGTTGTTATAAAGAGTATGGTCTAGACCTGCTCTATAGGACGAGTGCAATGAGATAACTTCTGTTATAAATTGGCGCTATATAAATAAAATGCAATTGAATTCTAAAAGATCTACTACTACTCACAGAGCTAGTAGCTGTACTACTGTAGCTGGCGGGCTAACTGCTAAATAGCTGGGCTAGCGCTAGTCCGTCACAATGGTTCTCTGACCCTTTCTCAGGTACTGGGCCCTTTACTCCTCAGCTAGTTAGTACCATCAACTCTTGTTTCATTACTGTCTGAAAACCATTCCACTCTTGTGGAGCCCTTTTATACTCCAACAGAGGAGATTAAATACAAGTGGATAGTGCCACACAGCTAAACAGCTATGATAGCTTCCTCAATTGTGTTCACTCAAAGGTTCAGCACTGCTAAGACGGCTTGATATTGGTCAACAGTTGAACTCTGCCTTAAAAATGTGTGCAGACTTAGTCAGCAAAGGCAATCAAATCTATTAACACAGCGATTCCCTTGGAATGAATAGATTTCAGTGCTAAATTTCGCCATTTTATATGCTGGTGTGTCCAGGTCTTATTTCTGTAGCAAATGTTAGGATGGCTACGTGGATTCCACTTGAAATAAATCAAATTAAATAAATTACATGATTCTTCAAATTCATTCAAAAACATTTTTAAACTGACCCCTCTTTGTCAACCAACAGCTGCCCCTCTTAGAATAGTGCTCAAATTCAGTACAGTGCAGACATATAACTATGTGCATACAGATGGGAGTGTGTGCATGCGGCGCTGTAAAAGCTAGTAGCAGCCATTAGCAGCAACTAATAAAGGCAGTGATAGGAAGAGAGGCTGAGAGACAGCAGGAGTCTATAGCTGCTGAAGAAAAAGCTCTGTTTCTCCAGAGGATGGGTCCGCTGAAGCTAATTAGCCGAAGAAACTTCCGGTAGCAGCACAGATGGATACACGGACCGGACAGAGCGTTTAAAGCAGCCTGGATAGAAACAGATATAAGTGGGCTCAGGAAAGCCTCAATAAAGCCCAGCGCCTCTGCTCATTAAAACACTTCACCGAATGTGAGGGTCTCAGGGGTCCATGAACTAACCTGAAACCCCTTTTTTTATTGTGAGGGAAAATGCATGAGGCATTTGTTGTGAGAAGAAGCGGTGGAAATGAGAAGCAGCGCGGACAAATCCCAGGGAGCTGTCACTCTTCATTAGCCGCCGGGCAGCTTTAGCTGGTCAGTGGAAGAGAGGGAGGGCCACATCCATCAGCTAACATGTGCTAGCTTGCTACTGATTTCACCCTCCCACCACCACCACCACCACCACTTCCACCCCTCTTCCCCATATCCCTCCACACCCCCCAAGACCTGAGGGAACACAATCCCCGCTCACAAAAGGGAGCCTGTTATTGGAGGAGGTGCGTGCCGGTGCCAGCTAACCTGCTGAAAAGGGGGTCTGCGAGCAGAAGCCCTGAGCTGGTTCCAGTCTCGCCTGATAACGTTACGAGAGCAGCTTGTGGTGATATGAATCACAACTGAGTCTAGCTTGTACTGGGCGCTGTCCACATCTCTTTGTGGTTCCATCAATCATTCATTGTATAAAACTCCCCCTCCGTTCATCAAAGTTTCCTCACTCTCTTTTCAGGGAAGGACTTTATTTTCCCTACGACGTCTTCCTCCAGTAGACTGACGATGACCACCGTGCATAACATAATCAAATTAGTCAGCGCTTGTATTCACAAGCTGGAATGTTTTATGGATTAAGTGATGCTAATGAAAAATGTTAAGATGGTTTCACCAGCCATTAGCATGCAGACAATGGGCCGTGTTGAGAGCATGCCATTTTCTGCGTGGCCCCAGAAGCCCCTGGCACCCTAGCACCAGAGCCCAGGGGCAATGGCAGCATGAGAATGAAGAGCGGTCCAGGCTGGGGGGAACTGGGGATGCATACAGAAGAGAGGCCTCTCACAAAGTGACAAAAGCGCCTCAGGGTTTTTTTTTGTCCTCTGTCAGTCCTCCCATCTTTCTTCCACTTGACTGATCCTCATCAGTGAAATACTGAAAGATAATGCCGGAATAGTTGCTGACATATAAAAAATAATCTCAACTAACCCGAAACTGCTTATTTTTGACCTTCTAGTCTACTCAAAATAGTTTTATAAAGTGACGTCCTCAAAAGGTATTTTGTTCTGGATACGCTTTATTTGGGAAGGTACTCAGAGGCCATTACAAAGCATCATAAGCAGATTTTGGTTTCACTGTTTACAGCCCACTTACTAGGCACATACTGTAATTCACTGTGATTGGTGTGGTGGGTGGGGAAACCAGCACACCTGTTGTACCCCGGTTAAACAGCACCTTGACCTCTTTTATGTGTTTCTGCCTGTTCACATAACAGACCAGGTGCTGTTTACGGGCTGGACTCGTACCAAGAGGCAGACTGACAGCTTGAAGGTGCATCAAACACGGATCTGCGGCTGGGCTAATATAGACTGACTGAGTTTTGCGTGGGTGCAGCGGCAAAGTGTTAGCCCGTTTCACAATCCCCACATCAAAGGAAGGGTATGTGCATGATGGGTATGTGCATGATGGATGGGGGGGTGTTTTTTGGGGATTGGGATTGTGCACGGCGTCTGAATGGCAAGGGGATTTTGTTTACCCCATTAAGAATAACGTCCCTGACAGTGACAGCTGATAGGTATTTTGTCTATACACCTTTTTGAAATGTACGTCCAACGCTGAAGGTTTTTTGCACGGAAAATGGGAGTTGTTATTTGCATGGGGACGAACAAAACAGGCCTCCGGCACTACAGCTACAGCATTAAGAAGGTTTCAGTCGCAAAGATGTCTCAAATTAAAGGTAGAATGAGTAGGATTTTCCTCAGAAACAATGTACAGACTAATACAAAAAAACGTAGGAACCGGGTTACATCGCTGCTTCTGTCTCTCTCCTCCTCCTCAAAATCCTTCCAGGAGGGTTTGGACGGAGGTTTGGGCATTTTTATTTGTGCTTTAGAACATAACTGCTGTGAAACAACAAGAAAATAACGTTTTATGTATCTATTTTACTGCCTTGTTCTCACTAACGCCGCTCCCTCTCATCATTCACTCTCTAGCTCCCTCGACCACCGCTGCTCGCTCTCTCTCTGGCGCGTTGAGCTGCTTCCACTTTTGCTGGATCTCTTTTCTTTGAACATTCTTGAAATCAATTGTGCTTCTGTTGAAGCCAATGAAAGTGGCACATTATTAAGATTCATTAAAACTGACAGTGTAAATACAAACGTGAACAAGTTTTTCTATAACACCGATCAGAGTCAACGTAACACTTGGAGACAGTGCTGAACAGCCACACCAGAGCTCTATGAATACACCATCTGACAACTGCAAGTAACTGTCATTTAAAAAGGACACACAGAAAAACACTGATTAATTCACTGTGTTCGGCAGAAGAAGAAGGAAGCAAAGGACAGAGTGAGGCCCCATTGTTGACGGCGTTGATACCTGTGATGGTGTCTGCAAAGACTGGGTCTAAGAGGGCCCCTCTGTACACCCCGTACAGATTGGCCCTATACCAGGTGGTGGGCGAGAGGCCAGAGATGGCGAAGCTGCGAGCATCGCCGGGCACCGTGTGGTTTTGCCACTCAGCGCCCGTCTCCGCATCGGTAACCTCGATCAAAAAGGCCTCGAACACCCCGTCCTCAGCCGACCAGGACAGGAGGAAGCTGTCCCACGCTACGTCGCTGACGGTGACGTTGGTCACCACAGGCTTCTCCTCCTCTGGGTGATGACAAACACATGGAGTTACAGGACTGGGACAGACATACAGAATGAAGACAAAAGGTTGGACCGATGGAGCTTTTTCAAAAAAAGTTTGGACTGAAACTCAACTGGCTAGGCGTACACAGCAGATTTCAAATTTTTGAAAGTCCAGATTTGGCTCCATATTGGTCCAACCTTACAACACACCAACATACACAGATCCAGAAAATCCTTGGGTTCTCTTTGATCCTTTGTTGACAACAATGTACATTGGGAAACATATAAAACAAACTGACTGATCTTCTTCTCAACAGTGGATGAATCCTCCTTGACAATATCAGCTGCAAAAAGGGGTGCAACATTGATGACCTCTCATTTGTATTTCAATCATTTCATTTTTCTGTCAAGATAAAAAAAAAAGAGATAGAAAAGGCCTTTACTTTGTCTGGAGTGGAAATATTCCCTTATTTGCACTACAAAAGGCCAGAGGGAAAAAAAATGCCTCATTATCAGTGGCTCCCTATAGCCATTTCCTCTATATTACCATATAAGTGGGAAGACGTAAAGATAGAAAGCAGCAGGCAGACATGCTGATGCAGCTTGTGCGCATTAATGGCTGTGAATGAGCCATTAACATTTGAAGGTGCAGCGTAGCCCGGCCAGAATGGCAGAAGTACGCCGTCCACTTCAAACCTACGGGGGAGGCCATGCAGAGCCACGCTCGGCAGCCTGTAAGAGGAGTCCATTGAGTGTGCAAGCATTCAGAGAGTTAGATTAGAAAGAGATGGAGATAGACGGCGCAGGTAAACATCAAGGCTCCCATTATCCTCTTTTCACTGTGTGGCAGAGTTGAGCGCAAATGGAATGGCGGACAATAGGAATGGGTTGGGCTGAGGGGGGCTTTTGAGAGCCTACGTGGACAAGGAAAATGCATTTATTGTATGATGCGTCTGATCAGTTTCTGGCCCTGTAGTGTGGGGAGGATTTGAGAGGGCTTTGTGTTCACAGGTGCAAACTTTTCTCCAGAAGTTGCTCAGATTTTTCTCAGATTAACAGGAGTGGGGAATAATACTTAACACAGCAACACTTTAAGTCCCCCTTTTTAGCTTTTATAAGCAGTATATTATATATAAAGAGGCATATATAGATATAAACATGTAATAAATGGTTTATAACACATTATAATGTAGTTCTAGGCATATATATGTGTGTTATTCAATGTATTTGTAAGTGGAGGCAGCTGTATAAACAGATAATGAATGAAAATATAGTACAACATTGTAATTATATAAAATTTGTCTTCATGCAAGAAATTACAATAGCTTTTAAAAAGTATTTAAAAAATACCTTCGCCAGGCTAACTAGCCAACTACATTATAGTGTGTTATAAACCATTTATTAAATGTTTGTATTCTGCTTATAAATGATAAATGTTGTTACCCTTAAAACAACATTTTTTTGACGAGTCCTCTTACATTTTTAGGAAGTTCTAAGCATCAATTTGGGGAAAGTAAAAGGAAACGTAGAAACATTCTTGTTAAAGAAGCTAGCTAAATGCTAGCTAAAAATAAGATCATTTTAGCTAGCTAAAATGAAGATAAAATGTCCTTTTAGCTAGCTTTTCAATTTGAATTATGACAGTATCCATTTGCGCAAACACATTTTCACATAACATCAGGTGTAATGACAGGTGTTTTCTCCACTCCCCAAAACATATTTTGCACTTACCGAGAAGAATCTAGCCGTGTTGGTTTTTATTTTATCAGTTTTTATTAGTCCAGGTTTAGCTAGTTCGGCCTCTGAGATTTCAGCTTCTGCCCCAGTACAATGGAGGTGAGTGGAATTTAAGTTGCGGTTCTTACAACATTAAAAAATGACATTAAAAAGGTAGCTTCACAAAAAAAGGGCACGTTCTCTGTGTTATCTAGAGTAAAAAGGGAAACGGGTAGGAGATGCTGCTGTTACATTTTCAAAATGTTATTTTTCAATACTTTGAGCATCACAAACAAAATCTGATTCATCTCTATTGTACTGAGGGGACGGCAGAAATCCCAGAGTCTAGATACCAGTAATCAGAATTGATGGGATTTTAGTGTGTGTCACGACTAAATCAAATGGTCTCCTGAGATATCGCCTTCTCGTTCTAATATCTGCCATTTGATGAATTCATATCATACTAAGAGACCAAGCCTCTAACCTCAGGTGAGGTCTGTGCTCTCATACACCACTGGACAGATCATGTCAGGGCGTGCACGACACGATCTTGCTTTTTTCATGCACTAGCATCATATGAAGTAAGACACGTAACGTAATGTCCAAAATGATGGCAATAGATGTACAAACTGGCCGTTGTGTTTCGGGTTGTCCTGGCTTTTAAAGACGACACTGGTGTTTGGTGCTGGTGTTCAAACGTGCAGCATACATACGACTTTCTGGACAGCTGATATCAGCTTCCGACCCCTCTGGATTTTTAACAGCGTGATGTACAATGGCAGTCAGCCATGTTTGTTCGGTTTTTTCATTTGTACAAATATTGGCATTGAATGTTGGGACTACTGAAGTTATTATCATTCCCACATGTCTGTTGTCATTGTTCCCTGAGCGCAACTCTTCCAATCTGTGGTTCTCTTCCAGTCAGCTGATTAGTTTAAATTATGATAATCCTGGCTTCTGTCTCATGACTTCCCTGTTTTATTTACATCCGTTTGTTTCTCCCTCTTTCGTTCTGCTTCTAAAAGTATCTTGATTTTTAGAAGCACAGTTTTTTGGCTTCGTATTGATTCTCAGCAGGTCAGTTAAGCGGCTTTTCTGAAAAACTCAAAAACAAATTCTTGTAATCCTTTCGATGACTGTCAGGCACAAGTAGAAGCCCCAACCTCCCTCCAAACCTCGTCTCACCTCGCTCCACCCCTCCTCTTTCCTTCAATCCCTCCCGTAAAACGAGTGCGATCTGTGTTGTCTACTTCGTGCCTGGAGACGATAAAGGCTGCAGATTGGCCGGTGCTGTGGATTAGAGGGCTGCTGATTTAGGAGACAATGTTTTAACAGGGGTCCCAGCATGTGGCCTTTTATCTGACAGACCCACAGTTCATCGTGGTCAAATCGCACAAAACCAGAGGGGAGCGGGGCTCACGCCAACAATTATCACATGAATGAACATTGTGCAGGGCGCACACATGTCCATACAAACCCCCAGCTTTCCCTCCACGCGCGCACGCACGCACACACACACACACACACACACACCCTCAGTTTCACTTTATCTCAGTCTTTTTAGCCACTCAGTCTCTCAATCAAACGTGCCACACATGACCACACAGACAAGTGGACATAAGGAGTTGACACACGCATGCACCCACGTCCAAATCCACGTCCACATCCACGCACACACACACACACACACACACACACACACACTTCTTCTTGGCAGCATACAATCCCAAAAAAGCAACAAAAGACAGTTATTCCAATGCTTACCAACGTTTCCCTCATGCCATATCGATTTTTGCCCGTTGCATAACTAGAAGATTTACTTGTGAAATGTTTGGCTCGGAGGCACCCCGACCGCAGCACGAAAAATATGCCGCAATCGCCTCATTTGTCTTGTCTTGTTTTGGTTAAAAACAGGGGGAAAAGAAAAATAATCCCACATGTTATAAATGAGCCTGGGGGGGGTTAGAGACGGAGTGACTTACATTCAGAAGCTAACAATGAATTCAATTCATTGCCTCGGTTTGGCTGCAGTACTGAAGGACAAAAAAAAATAAAATGAACCTGTGGTCAATGAGAACTTCTCTTAGTCTCTTAGCCTGCGCCACCAGCTAGAAGGTTCATGGAAACAGTGGGCTGCATTCAGAGGAAACTCTGTCTCAGACACATTCTACAGATACTGCTGAATATCCTCTCAGCCTAGCTACTAATGTGGTCCAAGTCAAAACTTTACCACCTCTCTGCTTTGGTTTTAGGGGTCAGCTCACCCAAATGATTAAAAAACAGTCTCACTTACTTTGTCTCTAGCCATGCAGTCAGTTTTGCCTTTGTCTGCTCAGATTTCAGGATATTTCTACATGACATTCAGTGGGACTGGCAATGAGTTCTGGACGTGCCTTGACCGAGATAAGCGACCACAGGGTCCAGGAGTATTGCCGGTTGTCAAGAGGCAAAGGAGCACAATGGCCGCGTCTGAGTGTAGGGTTTGACCATGTTTTCATGCCCTGTGGGCTAGCACCTCTAACATTTCTAATTCAACATTGAAAAATGACATCTAAAGTTGTCTGTGTTATTTATTTTGTGGCATGGAGGCTGAACTCCATACAAGCTAAACTCACGTATGTTTGGCATATTAATGTGTTGGCCAACAGATCCAACAGACGCATTTGGAGTTTCTGACATATGTCCAATATTCACTCTCCTTCTATCTCTTTAGCTGTTAAATGCTCCGATGTGTTCACCAGCTCGTTGCTAACTTTGCCTGTCTGTCTGCCTGGTGCTGGGCAGGTGGCGAACGTTAGCTTTGTCAGAGCTTTTTTCCCTGAAAACCGCTATCTGCCGTGGCTAGAAACAAAACTGAGCAGTGAGATTGAACCACAACAGTAAAATTGTTTTAGTTATATTAAAACTAAAACAATTGAGTGACCCCTTCCATACTATATGTAGTCATGTGACCCATATAGTAAAAATATTAGAGTAGCTTTAAAAAAATAAATAAATTCTAAAAGTCTGGATAATCCAATTGTTCTCACAGGGACTATTTCTTTAACAGAAAGTACTTCTACTGGTGGAGGCGAGGTCTTTGCGTTAGAATAACCAGGACAGTGTTTCTGGAAACCCCAAACTATTTGCACGGCCACCACTTGAGGTAAATGGGAAAATAAGGTGTTTGTAGTGTGGATGAATCAGCCATTTAAAATTAGGGATCTGCTGAGATTGTGCAAAAAATAGTCACTGCCAGAAACATTATCTGCGTAATAAGGCAGAGTGAAGTATCTGAAAGGCTGGAATTAATGCCAACTTGAATAACTATTTCCTCCAGACATTTTTGTGCCTCTGTTTCCTCCCAGATATTTCAGACACTGTAAAATGTCGAATGAGGCCGTGCCGCTCAGTTAAGAGCACTGCGTTTTAAGATGGAAGGTGTGTTTTTTGCGGTGCTGACCTGTGGGTGCTGAGATGGTGCTGGGCGCGCTGCTCCTGCGGCCCCTCTCAGCAGTGATGCTGACGGTGTACAGCATGCCAGGTGTAAGGCCCCTCATGGTGTGAGACTCAGCGCTGCCTGGGACCACGTCCTCCGCCCTGTGGCCATCAGCAGACACATAAACCAGTCTGAAGGAGTCCAGCTTGGCCAGGGGGTGTTTCCACTCCAACATCATGGTGGTCTCGGTCACCTCTGCAACAGCCAGGTCCTTGGGAGCATCCAGGGCTAATTGGAGAGGTAGAGGAGAAGTTGTGAACGGAGGTTAAGTTTTTAATACTACGGAGCCACTGAAGCCATTACGTTTTTTACATGACATTTTACATGAATTTCTCCTGAGTGACACTTCGCATACAATAACACAACATTAATTCAAACAATAGCCATCTTATGAAACCGTTGCTTCTCCTCTGGCACACGTGCAGTCATTCGTTTTAAGTCCACGGTTTATTTTAAATAATGAGAAGAAACTCAGGGCAGTGGCTGCACAGTCAAAGAAAGCATTACCATACTTGTCATACTGACTGACCTGCGATAACGTGACAGAGTACCGGAAAGACAATGTTTGATCGACAGGGTATTCTGATGAAAGGAAATATACTGGAATATTGAACATCTCGGAAGTTAACCATTTGACCCTTGGGTGTAAATTGATCGTTGCGGCAGCAAAAGGTTGACTGTGTTTTCAGACGGAACGCACGACTGCGGTGGTGCAAACTGATGGGAAGACGCACTCACACACACCAGCTGAAAATGAATCGGCTTTAAAAAAAAAAAAGGTCTGCCAAAGCTTGGGCTTTATGAATCTACCTCATAAACTCACAGGGACCGGTGGAAAAAGGAGATAGACTGGAGGGGAAAAAAAGAACCAGAGTCTCTGGTGAGTTCTATTAATACAGGGTCTATATATGATTTAGTTTTTTTTATTATTTTCTGATCAGAGAATGCCTGCATTTGTCTGCATCAGCAACATCAAAAAATTATAAACCAGAAAAAAAGATATTCTGTGTAGTATGAAGATATTCAGGAACGTCAAACTAGGAGAACAATGACAAAGAGCTTGGGTTAAGTAATAGGCGCATACACAATGTGCCTGTAAAGGTATTGTGTAAGTGAAAGCATCTTACCGGTCACTGCGTTGGTGGTAGCTGGCAGACTCTCGCGCTCATCTTTCACCGCCGTCACACCCATCCCATACTCTGTGCCAGGTCTCAGGCCTGCACAACAGGGCGAAATAATAACCACTGTGATGCAGAAATTAAAAGCAATGTCATGTTTTGTTTGTACAAATCCAAGTGAACGATGGGGAGGCTCTGTGGTCAAGTGGCCAGCTGTTTCGGCTAACGGCTCGAGTGCCCATGGCAAACACAAAAACGCTCTCATGTGGCGTGATTGCACAATGGATCGCAGCCTAATTGCATTTCATGGTAGGCCTGGGCTCACTGTGGAACATCAGTGTTGTATTTGCATTGATGGATCTATAGGGCCCTTGTCGCCGAGCAGAAACACTACTTGCTATGATACAGCAGGCTCTGGGGGCCCTTTGGTCTCTACAATTAAGCCCTCTCTCAGCCTGATCGCCTCTAATTCCTTTATTAACTCCCACAGAGGTCATCACACACAGAGTCTTGCAGCATGAAATTACACCTAATGCCCAGGAAACTCATTATCAATAAAATCACGAGCGTGAAGGCAATTACAGATAATAACTGTGTGAAAGAAGTGCTGAGGTGTGTGTGGAGCGGAGGGACGTCGGCTGAATGAACACAGTGCTTTATTTCCATGGGATGGGCCTCCCAAGGACAAAGAATTGGGCCAGACAAAGACACTATTAGCCCGTTTTTGGAAGCTTTTTTTTTTGTTTCTCATGGTGTCTAATCCTGCCATGCTGCAGCACACAGTGTAGAAACAAGCAGGAAAAAAAAAAACACATCCGCCTCAAAGCATGGCTTTATAATGTCAGCGGTGCAGATAGATGAAAACGCGCCTGCTTTTCTTGTTTGAGCAGGATCTCACAGTGAAACAAGCGGCAGTGTTATTCCATGTAAAGTCTGAATGCCAACCCCCCCCCCCCTGGGTGGTTTTCTAATAAAGTGGGCCTTTTGTAAACGGGCAAACATTTCACAACACAAAACAAAGGCAACCCATTTTGGAAATGAGCAGGCTGAATATAACACTGACCATTTAACAGCGAGCGCCACAAACACTTGCCCGCAGAATTAGGGGAATAAACACTTCACACGGTATCATTTTTTTTTCCCACAGACGCTTTTCAGCTGTGTCATTTGGATGCAAAGTGGTAATGGGCTAATGTGAACTCAAAGCGGACAAAAGAATGAAAACACTGAATATGTGCGCCGTGAAACAGCCCGCTTGTGTTGCAGAGCAGGATGTAGTTGTAGTTGTTACTGTAGCTGCGATCAGTGCTGGTCGTTGCCTAATTGCTCTGACATGGTGAGTGGGTGCAGGGTCATAAATCAATTAAACTCTAAGTCACTGCAAAAAATCCCTTAATCAAACATTTGTGTATGCTCTCCTAATGAAATGTCTTGATCATTAAATACTCTGGTCGGCATTATATACTCCCCCCCCACCCCCACCCCCAACCCGCCCTTTATTACAGGTTGTAACTAATGGTTAATAAACCATTTACTAAAGTGTTACAGATCTGATTTAAGCTATTAGCAACATTTGCAAACATTAGAACAAACCAAATAGAGTTTTCACAACTTCGCAACGTAAAAGTTGTTTCCAATTAATGGCTTACAACTAATCTATAAAGGATTAGTAATTATTTATTAACCATTATTACAGCCGTAATATAGTCATTAGTTACAAAAACCCCCTAATAAAGGATGGCTTATTAGAAAATGGTAACATGTTAGATTTTTCAGAACCTGGCAACCCAGAAGTTTTTGATGGCTTATAAATGGTCTATACATAGTAAGTAAATTATTTATTAACATTAACAGAGCGATTAGTAACAACTCATAAACTCTTGATGAAGGGTGCCCTATTAGAAAGTGTCACGGATAAAATATTCGGCACATTTTGCCCTATGTAGTATCTATAGACAGTATACACTCAGTGGCCCCTTACACCTGTACAATCTGATGCGGTCCAATCCAACCGCTCTGCCATACATTCTACCTTTCCTAAGCTCATAATGTTCCATTTTTGGTGACATTGACGGGAATGTGTAAATTAAATTTTATGTTTAACACTGAGGTCATAGCCAAAGGTGCTTTTGTACTGCTCTGCATTCTATTGAGAGGTGTTTCTGTTTTTTTTGCTCCCTATTTACCTACATGAGGGGGCAGAGTATTAGAAACACCTGCGAATATAATGCAGGCCAGTGTGCTAAGCGTGACCTCAGTGCTAAAACATAATATAGAATTAACACCTCTATGACAGTGTCACCAAAAACTGAACAGTATAGGCATCATAAAAGCAGACCTTTTGGTAGAACCTAATAAAGTGGCCACTGAGTGTATCTCTGTATTTAGATATATAACGCCGTGATATATATCGTATATACATGACAACTCCATCGGCTGTTGAAAACCCCGAGATGTGGTTGAAAGCTTGGGAAAACTAGTAAGTGTACCTTGAGTTATTGTACTTGTTACATAACACAGTCTGTCTAGGATTCTTGCATGCTGATAGTAGTAAAATTAACCTGAATGAATGGTTGTGTGTATGTATGTGTGCCCTTTTTTTTACCATATTCGTGGGGTCCAAAAACCAGGAGCCCACTGTACTTGTGGGCTTTTTGAGGGTTAAGACTTGGTTTTATGGTTAGGGTTAGGTTTAGACATTTAGTTGTGATGGTTAGATTTAAGGTAAGGGGCTATGGAAAGCATTATGTCAATGACGGGCCCCCACAAAGATAGTGTCGCAAACTTGAGCGTGTGCGTGTGCGTGTGTGTGGCTCTGGGATCCAGTACCGGTGAGCTTGGCCTGGGTGGTGTCCTTGGGTCCCGGGGGGAAGAGAAGCTCTCCGTGCTCGCCTCCAGACAGAGGTCCGTACTTGATGCGGTAGTTGTCCACCTGAGCTTGGCTGTTCTTCCACTCAAGAGTGATGCTCTCGTCCGTCAGCTCCACCATCTGCAGGTCTCGGGGTGCGTCCAGGTCTACAACACAGAAATGGACTAGATGTACCTAAAAGAACCTAAATGTAACTGTACTTCTACTTTAGGCCCAAACCTTAAGAAGTTCCCTTTCATAAGCCAAGACTGACATTGGGGGATTTTCCTCATTATTCTATACTAGGGAGGACATTTGGTCCTTCAAGAAATACACACATATCCACACTCATCAGCAGGATATCCTCCCTCGTAAACATATAAGTAAAGTATGTGTGGTCCAGTCCCCCCCCGGATGACACACAACTCATTAAACTTAACAGTTCATGGCTGTGACTGTTTTTCATCAACAGTTCAGGTAGATCTATCTGTTGGCCTAAAATCACAGCACATCAAATTGTGAACAGTACCTGTGAGGAAAGACTCATAGACAGGAATGCTTGTCAGGTCTCCCTTCTGAGCCATCAGAAACACCTCGTACTGGGTGTCGGGCTTGAGGCCTCCCAGGTGGTACTGGGTGTCAGTGGAGGACAGCTCCACTACGCTGCGATCAGCGGGGTCCGAGCTGGGCCCGTAGGAGACGCTGACCCCGTCCACCTCAGCCACGGGCTGGAACCAGGTCACCAGCGCCGTGGTGTCTGTCACGTCACGCACGTTCACCTGGCTGGGGGCATCAATCACTGGAGAGGTAAGGGATAACATAGTAAAGGCTGTTAAAGGACCCTTATCGTCAATAGTCCAATGTCTTTCTATTTGCATACACCTTACGATCAAAGGTACTTGAATGTCATTCTGGCTTTTGCATTATTTGAACTGCAATGTGTCCACTCAGGAGGTATTAAAAGGTGCTGCTGTGGCTGTCTGCCATTTAATCTTCTGTGTGTGAGTATTTTAGGTTGATCAACTTTTAAACAGTGGTAATTTTGTAATGGAAAAACTATGCCGGAAAGTGTTTGTCAGCGACCTTTTTTCCATGATGAAGTCGAGACATAGACGAGCTAGAAACAGTCTAGTCTGTCTGTCAAAATACAAACAACGCATCCCTGTCATTGATTGACAGATTGTGCTGCAGACCGATGTGACGTGTGCAGACGCCTTCCCAAACCGACAGCGAATTAATGCCAACAACATCGCAGTAAAAGAGTAGATCTATGGACACACTTTATTTAGAAAGGAGAACATGATGCACTGTAATAACACCCTGTGGCTATAGATGGGAAGAATACAACCACACTTGAAGTTGCTAACTGTAAGTTCTAATGTTAACTGAGCATACAAACTCGCTAACATTAAGTCAATTTAAGTGGGCAGTCGGCCATACCAACTTGTGGCAAGTTTGCTAGCAAGCCGTGTTGGATTAGCCTGGCTGGAAGCCAGTTTTTTTCTCCAGAAAAGGTTTCAGCCAGGTTTCTGTATAGCAAAGGAATGAATGAACCTGGCTTCCAGGCTAACATTGGCTGGGTTAATGTGTTCGCTAACATCAGTTCGCTAGCTTCAAAGCTCGTGAGTGAAACCGTGTTGGCTTTTCAGACCTGTTCCCCAGTGTGTCAGTGCGCATCACGTGTTGCTGCCGTAACGTTTATAGCCTGCGAGTTTATACATTTGAACCGTTAATTATTTAATTAGTTTTTGCTTACTTGTCCTTACCAGAAAAGCTTAATGGCAAGCCCTGAACATGCATTGCAATTACTACCTAGTCAAACTGCTCTTTCTAAGATTACACAGTAATTTATTTGGTAGATATTGGTGAATAATGTGTATTTTAATGGTAATGAATTAGTTTAGTGGGGTGCACGGTGGCAGGGCGGTTAGAACTCCTGCCTCCCAAATAGGAGATCGTGGGTTCGAATCCCGGACCAGACCAATGTCACACGATCTATCTGGGTGGAGTCTGCATGTCCTCACTGTGGGTTCTCTCCGGGTTCTCCGGCTTCCTCCCACCGACATGCATGTGTAGGTTAACTGAAAACTCTAAAATTGCCCCTAGTGGATGAATGTGAGTCTGTCTATGTGTCAGCCCTGTGACGAGTTGGCCACTGTCCAGGGTGTACCCCGCCTAAGGACCAAAGTCACTGGGATAGGCTCCAGTCAGAAAGCTCCGTAGAAAATGACTGACTGTGTGTTACGTGTATACGTTGCTAGCTAGCTACAGTTCAGGTTTGTACAGTCAGTGCATTGGCTGCTGTACTCTGTACTCTCTGCTTGGGGAGAATAAACACACACCGTAACAGTTGAGGCAAAAACTCGCTTCATGGCCTGCCTTTCTCAGTAAGCATCCGCTGTCTTATTTAAAGCAGTTTCAAGACAACCACCAGAATTAGTTGAATATAGCTACTGTTAGATTGCATCACATAGTGTGAAATAAGGGTCATGCTCTAGTAAATGCAGTAACATAGCAGACGTTACAGTTCAGTTCATTTGCATTACAGGCCTGATATTAAAAAAGTGGATATCTGCAAGTTGAAAAGTTGTTAAAGGCTCATGGTCAGCCAGAATGCTGATTAGATACAGTAGATTTGTCATAGTTGTGTTTGTGTCTCTACTTCTTTCCAGCTAGAATTTGGGTTTTAGCAGAAGTAAACATTTTTCCTCATGGTAATATCCCTGTTGGTGTCGGCGCCTTGCTCTACTCATTGAAGAAATTGAACCCTGACCGTAGACCATGTAGGTAGGAACCACATGGCTGAGTCAGGAGGCTGAAAAAATGTGACAACCCACTTGCATTTATGAAGTTATTCAAACAATTTGCAGATCAAATCCCCACGCCATGAAGGGTGCCTTTTTCACAGGCGCTGAAATTGATTTGTCACACGCAAGCAACTTTAGGAAAGTCAACCCTCTGTGCAGTGCTGATAAAATTAAGAATCTGCATTTGAGCTTAACACAGATTTGTCTTCTGAGGAGGCTGCGAGTGTGCTGTTCGGGTGTCACGATACCATTCTCCTGGGAGGCCGGCGTCCCTCTGAACCTGACTGCTTGACTGCCACACATGGTGGGTTGGGTTGGAGGGGGAGGAGCGAGGGGAGAGCGCAGGGGCTCGCTTCACACAATTAGCCCCACAGCATGCAAATCCCACAGTACGCGCCCGCAAGCCGGTGTAATGGGAGACATTAAGAGAGCCTGAGTGACACGGAGAACTCTGAACCTCATAATCCCAGCGTGCTGACACATGGGCATACGTGTGTGGGCATGAGTGCGTGCACAAACAGTGGCGAGAAGAAACATTCATCCCCCTTGACTTTCTCTTGCAATCCTAGGTTTCCTCAAAATACATGCATTCGGAATTTTTGGTCAAAAATGTACAAAAAGAATTTTACTAATGAAGAGAAATTGCCCTATTTTTGTTTCATCAATGTCAAATGGCACTGTGCAAACCGGCCAAATCCTTTTCCACAAACACAGTAATAGCATCCATTTCTTTCCAGCAGCTCATTGCTGCCACATGACAAAAAAAGATTTGTTCATTATTTTGTCAAGCTATGTCATAATTTCCTGTTTTTAATGATTTCCTTTTCACGTTACAAAATATGATCACATTGTAAGAAGATTTTTCATGTTATACTGACATTTCTCTTGTTCGAAATCATTCTGTTCTTACAGAAAACATATATTGTTATACCATCATCACACTTTTCCTTGCTATTACACAAAATCAACGCATGTTAAAAGAAGAAAAGGATCCAGTCAGTGCCTAACGAGAGACACTGTAGCCCAGATGAAGACGTGCTGCCATCGCCTTCAGGCCAGATGAATCGTAATGATGGTTTTTGTAAAGCAATAGTTTGACATTTGGGAAATGCATTTATTCACTTTCTTGCTGAGAGTTAGAGAAAATCAATACGACTCTCATATCTGTCTGTTTAATATGAAGCTGGAGGCCGAAGATTATTAGCTTCTTTTAGCACAAAGACTGGAAACGGGGGGAAAGTCTGGCTCTGTCCAAAGGTATTAAAATCTGCCTACCAGCACCTCTGAAGCTAATTAGTGAAGGCCTTCCTGACCACATTTGTTTTGGTCACGTTTGAGGCTATATATTTTGTGATAATATGAAAAAGATTTGGTTTAAACAAGAACATTCTTTTGTTACAACAAGTTTTTTTCAACATGGTGGAAGCAATATGCCGTAAAGGATTTCTTTTTCAAAAAGTCCTTATTTTTTTACAAAGTCATCTTCCAGGTTATTCAATTCATGTGAAGGGGATTTAGAGTGTAGGGTGCATTTTCCCTTGGAATGCAGAGCAGTGTGTGCTACTTGTAAGATTAAGGGATCCAACCATCAAAATACAATACAACTAGAGAACAGGCATTATCATTGCACTTCCTTTTCTGTGATTTATCTATGGATGACACTGAAGAAATTGAACAAAAAATAACACCTCAATGTGCGCTACACTTAGTTATTGCTGTAATTTACCAGCCCTGCTCTTACTGCTGGGTGTACTATAAGAAAAGGTTATGATTGGCCTCTAATGGCATTTCCATGCATACTTCTGTTTATCCTGGCAGATGCAGGCCATTTTCACACCATAAATAAGCAGAGAAGTGGCCTGAGCCACTGTTAGGCGGAGCTGCCATTTATTAAACTTAGCGCTGAATGTGGCGAACATTGCTGCGCCTGTTGAACCTGCTTTGTTGCAGTCTCCCAGGGCCTACAGCTAGCACAGTTTGAGTCCAAGTTTAAGTTTCGGCCTGGGAGGCCAGCCACTGAGTCTTACTTTTAAAGAAAATACACATTTAACAACCTCAGCAAGAGTTGGAGCAGTGTTTTTACCTAACCCCCCCCCCAGTCACCTAAAAGACATCTAAAAATAGCCTGGTGGTTCATGGTTGGTCTGGCAGGTGAAGTCACGAATTTAACCCTGCTTTCTCTCTTTATATTGATCCCCAGCCCTAGGTTCCTCGATGTGTTACAAGCCACTGGGCTTTATAGCGTTATGGAGCAATGAAGATATCTCATAACCTGCCAATAAGGCTGGAAATCCATATCTCTTTATACTACCGCCACTAAATCACAACAATGCAATGAAATCTAATGAGCTAATCACTCAGGGTTGACATGTCAGGCTGTTTTCAATACTCTACTGGGGGCTGCAAGATGGAGGATAACCCACATATAGAAGCCAATGAACCTACGCAAGGTATGAAGGTGACAACCTGTTTGCATTTAACTTTGACAGCTCTAAGTGCCAATTTATTCCACAATAACCTCTATTTCTGGAAAACCACACCCCCTCAATCTGCGGCCATGGGTCAGAATGGTGAAAAGGGATTTTAGGCTTTTTCTAATGCAAATGTGTTTTGAATGCAATGGTTAGGGTGAATACCAAGAAAGATTGGGATTACAATTTCTTTTATGTATATTTTGAGCATCTTTACTTGCTTTTCTAGAACACACCCGTCAGGGACATATCTCTGCAATGTATGAATAGGTTTTTTGAAAATCATGTGTTTATAAGGGTCATAAAAGGCAAAATATTCATCAGAACTGATAAGCTAGGGCAGACCAGCGGTCGAGGACATACCATTTATTCACAATGTTGTGGATTCAAATCTGTCCCATTATCTCTTCCCCATCTCTTCTCCCTCTGGCGTACCTGAAGTTTCCACTAAAAACTATTTCATAAAACAGAATTTAACTCTGCATATTGTGCCCTGAGGTAACAGGGTATTCTTTTTAATGGAGTTTAATTCCTGCAGTGGAGGGTTAAGCTAGAGAACCCATTGCAAACTGACTATATGTACACCCTGGTGGAATGAAACCATTCCAGTGAGTCTGAAACAAAAGAATGATAAGCCAGTTAGCAGCGTGAATGTGTACACTTACTTGTGATGACATTCTTGGAGGCAGGCGGTCCATGGTTGTTGTTCTTTATCACCTCCAGTTTGACCTCGTACTCCTGGCCGGGGCCCAGGCCCGACTGCTCAAAGGTGGTCTCTGGACGGCTGAGAGGGTTACGAATCTCACCATCCTCCTCTTTCTGCCAGAACCGAAAAGCACCAGTCATCAGCCACTACAAAGACTAGTCCTGGCATAATGTGTGGAGTGGGAGGCGGGGGAGAACAGCCAAATCATACATAATGGCGCTCTGGGTGGCGTTTAGACTTAAGAGTTGACAGGGGAATCTGTTTAATAGAGTGTGGCTTTGAGTAGATCCCGGTAAAACGGTTTGGAAAAGTTTCTATGAGCGCTCAAAAAGGAAAATAAATCATTAAACAAAAGTAACATTCGCTCTGTGCTGTCTGGTCATTGGAGCTGTCAGGACATGCTAACAGTTTTAACTGCTGTGTTTTTGCATTCTGGCCTGGCTAAAGGATTTTCCACAGGATACCCAAGCCTCATGTATGTACATTAGTACATTATTACTGAATTTGAAGTAGGGGGTCTGCAGTGGGACGTATATGGTTTCTACCAGAAGAAAATGTGGATAATGATAGGGACTGCGGTAGACCCTAGAGATCAACCACCTCCTGGAATACAGAAGCTCCATTAGCATATTGGGGAGCAGGACTCACTGTGTTTCTGAAGATGAGGTTCCAGCCATCGAAGGGAATGTCCAACGGGTCCCACTGCACCTCCACTGACGTCTCCCGTACTGACTTGAACTTGAGTCCCTCAGGCTCAGGCAGATCTGGGAGGCATAGAACAAAACTCTGACTACATCTCATCTAGATTTATACCCTGCATTTTGTAAACCACCACAGAGGATTGACATACGTGTAGCCACCCTGGCACTGACAGGAACACTCCTCTTGTTGTTGAGCACAGCATAGACGCTGATCAGGTACTCCACGCCAGGCTCAAGCTCCCGAATAGTGGCCATCTTCTGGTCCCCAGGCACCTGCATGTCCAGCTCCAGACCTCCAGGGGCCGTGGGGACGTAGGTGATCAGGTACTCTGTCACGCGCATCTCATTCTCCCAGGACAGGTCCACCGTCTCTGGGGTGACCTCCATCACTTTTAGGTCCGTGGGTGGTGAGACTGTGGAGAGACACTGAAAATCAGCAAACTGGCAGTAGGCCATTTGTTAATGTTTAACAGGGGCGATGGCCCAATTGGAGCACCTACTGAGTATAGGGAGTTTTCTCCAATTACTGTATGGTAAGAAATGTGCCAATGGGCAAATAAATTAAACATTTTGTCTGACATCTGAAGGGACATTTTGAAATGAAAAGATAAGATAACATCAAGTTGACGCCTCTAGAATTTGGTATCTGATTTTCTGTGGAAACAAGTGACTTTATCACAACTTATATTTTACAGAAAATATAAATATAACCTGAAGACTGAGTTCAGGGTTCGGAGCCATGTTGACATTTTTGGAAATGTCACTGAAGGCGGAGGTTGTTACATAACATAGACTATTCAAGATTTTCAGTGAATTTTTCATTAATTCAACCGTGAGGGAAAAAAATCATACATAAATTCATCCTTAAACCATGTTTAGTGATACTAAGTTGAATCAAATGCAACAATTATTTAATAATAAGTCAACCTTATGTGTCTGTGATGTTGAAAAAACTCATTGTAGGAATTTATTTTTAAAAATTGTTCTTTTATAATGGCCAGCAATTTCAATGTTTTGGTTCAGTCTAAATGCTCTCAAAAAACCCGTTTCCAGGTGCAGCAGGGAGCTGTTTTCAGCAACAACAAAAAAAAACTGTACACTGCCTGCCAGCACCAAGTGACGTTGTTAGTTAGCGACTAGCTTGTAAAAAATGGTGGAGCATTTAGCAGCTAAATTGGGAGATATTTTCTTCAGGAGTTGGTTGAGACCAAAACAGAGCTAAAAGGAGCGAGAATATTGGACTAATATATTCCGGTCACCTGAAGCAAGACAATGTTGCTCTATGACTGGTGGATGTGTGGAAAGGCAATATGCTACTAACAAATTAGCTATTTTAACTTTACAGGGTGATAACTTTTGCGGCACCCACCGGTAGTCTAATAAAAAGACACTGTGGCAAACAGCATGAAATAAAATCCTGTAGACCGAAGGGCCTTAGTAGCACGTGCCTAATTCTATTAAAGCTCTGTAATTATCCTGTGGAAAGCTGCACATTATCTATGCATGGTCTATCTTACCCTCAGAGCAGTCCTCCCCGATGAATCCCTCATCACAAACACACACTCCGTTCTCACAGCGTCCCTGGTTCTGGCAGTCTTCTGGGCAGGTCAGTATGGAGCAGTCCGGCCCAGTGAAACCTTCATAACACACACAGTTGCCATCCACGCAGTAACCTCTATCAAGACAGTTCTTGGGACATGTCTTCTCACTGCAGTCCTCACCAGCGAAACCCTTATGACAAACACATTGTCCGTTCACACAGTTACCACGGCCCAGGCAGTCATTGGGGCAGGTCAGCTCGCCGCAGTCTTTCCCCTTGAAGCCGACGAAGCACACGCACTTGCCATCCACGCACTCTCCGCGTCCCATGCAGTCTTTTGGACAGGTCTTAATGCTGCAGTCCTCCCCAGCGTAGCCTTTGTCGCATATGCACTGTCCGTTAACGCAGCGGCCACGGTCTTGGCAATTGTTAGGGCAGGAGAGCTCGCTACAGTCTTCGCCTTGGTAACCTACGTCGCAAGCACATTCTCCGTTGATGCACTGGCCCCTGTTGCTGCAGTTGTCAGGGCACGAGAGGTTGGAGCACTCTTCACCCTCAAATCCTGGATCACAGATGCACTTCCCGTTAAAGCAATGGCCTCTCTCATTGCAGTTCTTGGGACAGGTGAGCTTTGAGCAATCCTCTCCGCTGTAGCCGGTCTCGCACACACACTGGCCATTCACACACATGCCGCGGTTGTTGCAGTTGCCAGGACAAGTGAGCTCTCCGCAGTCTTCTCCAGTATAGCCCTCTTCACAGTAGCATGTGCCGTTGATGCAGCGTCCGCGGTCATAGCAGTCATTTGGACAGATGAGTTCGGAGCAGTCGAAGCCGGTCCACGGCTCATCGCAAACACACTCGTCGTCCACGCAGCGTCCACGGCCCAGGCAGTTGTTGAGGCAGTTGGTCTGGGTGCAGTCCTCACCAATGAAGCCCTCTTCACAGAGGCAGGACCCTTCGACACAGTGCCCGTAGTCGCCGCAGTCCAGCAGGCAGAGCTCAATACTGCAGTCATCCCCACCAAAGCCCTCAAAGCATTCACATTTGCCATCCACACAGCGGCCCTGGTCCTGGCAGTCGTTGGGGCACTCGGGTTCGGTGCAGTTGGGGCCCTTCCATCCAGGCTCACATACGCAGCTGCAGGTGTCAGTGCTCCAGTTCCCACGGCCATTGCAGTAGGGCTTTGTGGACACTTCACCTGGGGGACGGCAAAAAAGGAAAAGTAAGTATTTTGAAGCTAGTCTAATGTGATCACAAATCGTTTAAGGTGTGCAATGCATACACTAACTCTAGCCTCATATCTAAGAGTTGCATTGTGCAAATTCAAGGATCCCTCCAAACAAAGGTAAGAATTTGATATAAATGGGAGACATTTTTAATGAATAATCTCTAGTTGCACTTTGTTCAGTTTTACTTACAGCACCAGACCAATACTCATAAATGTTTTAGCCTATTAACCACAAATTATTTTTTGTTTATCTGTTGTGTCGCATAACTTTTGTGCTGGCTAAATTGTGTGTTGGTTATATGTATTTGTTGTATAGCAGGCTAAAAAGGCCTTTGAAGCAGTTATTTTTCAAAAAAAGAATATTTTTCATGTGAAAGAAGGTTATATTACAGGTTGTTTCATAACATTGTACGATTGAATTTATGCTCATTCAAAGATAGTGTAATGAAGAGCTGAATGAGTGTAACACCGGTATCAGCATTGGCTATTGGCCAAACTATTATTTTAAACATCAGTATCAGCCAAGAATTTCATAATCGGTGCACCCCTAAAAACAAAGACTGCCTAAAAAGTAGGGAGATAAATCTGAAGTTATCCATGCTTTGGACAGGGGGGTGGCAGCCAATTTGTGAATTAAGATTAAAAGCTTAAGATTAAAAGCCATCGCTGTGGTCTTTTAAAAATGTTGACTGCGGCAGCTTTCAAAACTGTGTTGCATTTGTTCCCATACTGGAAATCCGTATTCATGACCTTTTTACTTTCAAACACAATTTGCTGGAAGCGCTTTAGAAATAGATTTCACTTGGGTTACTACATGTAGGGTAAACTATAAACACACTGCCATTGTAACACATTAATTACAGTACAACAGCACATACAGTGAAAGGTATAGAATTACCTGCAACTTGAGCTCCACAGCAGCCTGCCCCACTGCTGCACTGTTCTCTCAGACTAGACAGCTCTGACTCCAGCATCTCCAGCCTGTTCAGGATATCCTTGATGTCTGGCAGCTGGTTCTCACAGCCGCATGCCTGCTTGGGGATACTGATGCGGTGTGTGAAAACGATCTGATTGTCACCGCCCTCTGTGTGCTCCATGTGCTCGGTGTTCTGCATGTCCATCGGGGCGGTCTTGTGTTTGAGCTCGGTGCCGCCGGGCGAGTCGAGGTCCACGGAGCACAGGGACGTGGTGGGGACGTTTATGTTGTAGACGTGGTTGAAAACTACCGGCTGGTCGGGGTGGGGCAGGGTGAGGTTCTCCTGGGTTTTCTTGGGCATCAGAGCCTCTCTACGGTGGCGGATGACCTTCTTGACCAGGCCGGCGGTGGAGAGTTCAAGGAGCAGGGCCACGGTCACGCAGCCTAGGAGGAGGCCTTTCATCCCCATGATGACACACTGGCACTGCGTCTTCTGAGGCAGTAGCGGCTGAGTGCAGAATAGAGCCTATTCAGGTATCAAATAGGTGTTCTTGTCTTGAGTCCTAGAGTAAAAAAAAGCACAGACAGACGGGGGAAAATCAGGAAGATTGACTCATTTTGAGAGTTTACTTTCCAGGCACGTAACTTCGTCACATAGTTTTTCTTCATGAGGAACACGTGAACACAGAGCAATCCACACAGAATTCTGTTGGATATTCACTTTTTTGGTTTGCCCTTGCCATTCGGGATAGAGTCATTAACATAGGCCCGCCATACGTTCACGCTGGGGATCGTAGCTGGACTGAAATATTATAGTATCCCACTAAAAAGCAATTAACCTTGTTCTGTTGTCCCAACAAATGACCACTTCCAGTCCTGTTGCTGCCTCTGACCCATTTTAGCCCCACTGCTCTCAGTGGAGGAGACACACACTTAGCGGATGACATTGGGGCATTCTTTTCGCAATTCCTCTGAGGACCAAGAGCAGCAATTACTGCAGGGGCGGTGTGTGACCTTGACGATCTGGAGCTTTCTTTTTTCTGCCCACGTTGAGACAGGTTGCCACAAACAAAGCCTGTAACACCTGCATGGCGGGGAGCCTCCTCTTTTTTCCGCAGTCCAGACCATAACCCAAGTTGACAGATTAATACCAGTGTATGGTTAGACCTTATCCGTGGGCTTCCTGTAAAGCACAGAGCTCTGCAGAAACTTGCCCGCTACCGGGCAAACCGGCAGGTCAGCTTTCCCGGATTGCTCTCCTGACAGCCACTGGGTTTTCTTATACTTCTGTAACATGATTCTTATTGCATTCACCAAATGCTTCTGAGACATTATTCTTTTAAAAGGTCTGCGGGAAAAATGTGCTGAGGTTGTGTTATCCTTAAAATCTGATGGGGTTTCTTTCTTGCTCTTTGATCTTAGTGTTAAATTAATTAAATACACAGGTTGGGTAAAGGGTAAAGGCATGCAAGTATTTGGTCTGTTACATCTAACATTATTAGATGTTATTAATGAAAAAGAGGATTGATTCCTAAAGCATTTTTTTTCTCTAATAATCAGGTTTCAACTTATTCATATGAAGGATGATGAGGAACATCAAATTAAATTCTTGGCCTGTCAGTACTGAAACCAAAAGGGAGAAAAAATTATGAATATAGATTCCTTGCAGAGCAATAGACTTCCTGTTTTTTAAAGTGTCTGGCTCAGCCTGAGTTTATATAATTGCACTTTTCACCACACCTGGTCAGAGACGCTGACACAGATCCTTTCCTACCTCTAGTTAAAACCACTGTGTGCCTTGGCTGCTCTAGAGGTTAATAGCAGCTGTTAGCAGCCAACATGAAAATCTCATTAATAAGCAGACATGAAAATGCATGATTGCAGGCATAAGTGGCGTATTCCAATCCTGTTGTGGAATATGTATGAAGGGGTTTCATTTTTTCCCTGCTACACCAGACTCAATCGCGCTGATGTGGATGCAGTAAAAACACAGGACATCTTTGCAGGCCACGCGTGCAGGAACAGGGAGGCTGACAGTCAAGCAGGTAATATTCCAGGAAGAAGTGCTTGGTCTCCTCATCCCAGCCTGACGTGTGATTAGGCAAGCTGACAGATGAGCTCAGCTTGAAGGGATCCCACGGCTTCACACACCTCCCCCCACCCCACCCCCACCCCAGCAACCTGATTAGACAGGCAGGGATGAGCGCCTCCATGATGGGTGGACTGTAAAAGTGCTAATGTAGCTTGCTGATGGGAACGTTGAGGATCTGGGCCCTCAGGGGTCCCTGCCATCTCAGTCTTTAACACGCTGTCACACATGCACATCCACGCACACACCAATACACCCACACCACTGTGCCCAAGCATCACAAACTAGGGATTAAATCAACAAAATAGCCAGAAAATTGCTTTGAGTTGCTGCTAAGGTTTTAGTTCTGGGCGGATGGTTGGCTTTCTCACTTTGAAGGCTGGCTGCTCTCCACATGGACCTCTGAGAGAGGCAACCCTGAGAGACCAAAGCGGGCTTTGTGTGAGGATCTGTGGCTCTGGCAAAACTCGGCTTTATTCAGAAATAGATGGAGAGACGAAATATCCAGTCGGAGAAAAATTCTGATTAGTTGTTTTTTTCTGCTCTTAGCTGCCATCTACTACTCTAATATAACTTTAATATGAAGCAAAACAATCACAATAAGGGATTCTGAGTGCGACCCTGAGAAACACAGAGCTGATCCGTCTGTTTGGACTTCCTTCATGAGCACCCTGTGGCCCTGGCACTATGCTAATGCAGCTGGTTCCTGGCACTGTAGACATGGACTTGATACAATCTGACTACTGCTGCTTTGTTATTCCCCCACTTGGTTTTGCTCCATAGTTAGCTTCTCAAACAGCAACAAAGCTTGCAGTCGACTGCAAGGCAAGTTTTACCGAGGAGACCTGCTGGTACACACACATTTGGTGCAACTGATCTAAATGAGCCGGTTGTGAATGAGTGCAAGGGAAACACACAGTGGAGAGCTGGAAATGCTTTAAAGATCCAGTTGGGGTCCATTTCAAAAGTGATTAGGTCTCTCACCGTCAGGAATGTTAAATTAATTTAACGGTATTGTTGTTTTAGGATTAAAGTGAAGGGGTGCCCCAATCAAGCAGCCAACCCTAAACCACAACCCTGACCCTAACCCTGCCCCCACTCCTAAAAAAAAACAACCAACCCTTCACCCACTACTCAAAAAGAACAATGCAATGTGGTCTTGATATCAACCAAATTCACTAAACGTGCATTTAAACCACAAATATACCAAGCTAAATTAACAATGTACCATTAGTCATTTTTAGTTAGCATTAGCATTTTCTGATCTGGTGCCCCAGTTTTTCACTGCCTTTCTAAAATGCACTTGACCACTACAGAAGTGGTTGATATGATGGTCTTCTGATCTACCCCTGCCAGAGTTTATCTTGGCAAACAGGAAAACAGGGAAAAGGACCCAAAAGCAGACAGAGGTGGCAGAATGAGGAGTGGTGAGCTTTATGCAGGCAGGCATAAATCCAAGACCGACCGACCAACCGTAACAATGATTTAATGAACTGACAAAGAGACGGGGAAAACACACAGACTAAATACCCTCGGTTAGGGGAGAAAACGAGACACAGGTGAACTAAATCAACACAGGTGAAAACACTCAAAGCAATCAAAGGGCAGGAAGTAAAACACACAAGACACACGAGTAGAGGAGAATGTTTCAAAAGTAGACCGGAAATAACTGAACTTAAACCCAAAACCATGACAACCGCTTCTATGATTTGCTTAGGTTTAAGCAAAACAAAAAGGTGGAAAATCACGGTCATGGATAAAAGAAGTGTCAAGGTCTGTGGCTTAAAGTGCTGTGGCTTTATAACAAAGTCACATTATTTCCACAACCGCCTGGTTAAAATTCTGGTTCTCCAAAGATACATGTATTGTAAATGTCTCTACAGGTCTACACAGAAAAAAATAATCCCAAGAAATCAACTTGCGGACCTGCAGCATCAAACAAGCTGATTGGTTGATCCGACTCCTGTCAGGAGGCGGTTTCAAATTGGAAAATAAAAGCATATTAACTACTAACAAATCTAAATCACTTCAACTGTAAAAGAAGCAGCCACACAGATGTCTCCAAAAGACGCCCGAACTTGTTTGCTTACTTGAAGCATATTCCAGCCGTATAAGGCTGCTTGTCGTTAACATTCGTTAAATGTAAAACAGTAACATGGGTCGTTTTAATTGCGTGACCAAACGACCAATGCTATGCTTTGTCTGGTGAGGACCGTCTCATTATGTACATGTACACTATATGCAACATGCAGCTAAAAATGCACGTCAGTGGAATGCACAAACCTACTTTAACAAAAGTCGATATCAGAAGGAACAGTGACATCCAAAGTTTACAATCCACAGATGTGCCTCTTTACATAGTTCTTCTCATGCATCCCTGATTTTCCCATTAGCATAATGTAAAAAACATTGCACCTCCAACCAGCTGAAGCAGCAGTAACTCCCTCCTTCCTTGCAAGAAACAAGTGATTTCTAGCATGTCGATGACAGATGTTGCTTTTTTTTTCTCTCTTCCATGTTGTGTAAGTCTAGAACCTTAATGCTTGGGTCAATCAAGAGAATGCATTTGTTTTACACAAAGGAAGACCAAAGGGATAAAGATAAGAGTAAAACCACGGCAGTCCAGGCAGCGCATATCCCCATAAGCTACTGTATACCCCCAGCCCAACATGGCATGCAAAGATCTGTCTTATTATAGTGGTCTGTCACTTGATCTTGTTTCCATTTGGACAGCTGATTCAATGGAAATAAATAAATCCCCGGTGGATGATTACTTCACCGGTGTTCCTTTCCTCCTACTGTTTCCCATTTTTTTGACACAAGTTTTACTTTCAATCTGTTGAGAGATTAATGAGCAGACTTCCTGTCTGGGGAGGACTGCAGACATCATACGCAGAACTCGAGATTTCTTTCAGGCTCTTCCAGGGCCCCATGCTGACAAACTTAATCGTCACTGTAGTTCACCTTCGCTCAGATTGTACCATATGGAAGGTCCAAGATAAATCAGAAAAGAAAACTATTACTCGGCAAGCATTCAGCAGCGGTTATCTGTGCAGCCGTTCTGAAATTTAAAAGCAGACCAACATGGAAGTGCAGTCAGTGCTTTTTGTGAGGGGAAAAGACAGATTTGCTAACTGTCAGTGGATAACGGCAGCAGTGTGAACACACAATGCAGCATCCGTCTGATAACGCGACAACAAACAAACTGAATAATGAAGCAGCGTGCCCCACTTGGTGTGTAAAAGCTGTAAATATTCAATCACTACAACTACAACTCAAGTCCCAGGACTGTATGTTAAACAGGTCTGATAGGATGTACATGCTTTCTTTTCATTTCTGAAGAATTTATCAAGCTTGCCTAGTTTTGTAGGTCACCCGTGACAAAAACACAGCTTGTCTTCTTTGGTAAAGAATCCAAATCTGGGTCGCTGGAATAAGAACTTAATGAAGGGTTATTGTGTGGGGCTCTTTTCACCTTGAGACACTGCCACACTGGAACAGGGGAAAGTGACCAGGAAATGGGCCGCAGTCATGGACACTCACTGCCATGTCAAGAATCATGAAATAAACGTCTTTTTCTAATCCCGCTTTGAAGAGCATCCCAAAGAACCACAAAATCCACAAGAATTCGAAATCTGCTCATAAACATATTTCTCACATTCAACTTGCCTGCAAGGTGAAAGAAGCCTCCCACATATGTCCTGAGCCAGAGCAGGTGAATATTGATTTGGATCCTGTATCTCCACCAAGGTCATAGCCAGAGAGTCAGCGAGTTGCTGAGGACAGCACTATGGCTGTGAGTTATAATCATTGAACACAGAAATGAATTTTCAGGAAGAGCCATAGCTTGGGTTGACTGCTAGACGCGCGATCGATGGTGCAGTTGTTGCTGCTTCTCAGAAAAGGTTTTTCGAATTTTATCACCTCACGCTCTGGAGGACACACGCCGTCTGTCTCTTTCTGCTTTTTATGACCAATCTGGCCAACACTGTTGTGCTGAACCACACAAAACACAGATGGGCAGAATAAAGGAGCAAACGGTTTCGCGTAATGGCCAACGAGATGCAGCGTTAGAAAACAACGCTAAGAGGCAATCAGTTTCGACTCATTTCATGTGAGGGAAATGACTGAGCAGTTAAGACAAGGCTGAGTTCAGGATGTGGTTCAAATATGGCAGTGATGTGGTCAGGCTATGACATTAGGACACAGGTAATTTGGCAAAGACAAGCCTCTTCTCAGTCTGCTCCTGTGGACAATCTTGCAGCTTCGGTCCTGTCTGACAGATGTATATTTCAAAGGCAAGTTAGGTTCAGCAGATCGCGTCGCAGACCAACATGAATGTGCATAGCAAATATGATCGGAGCTCAAATATCAGATTACAGATATTTTCCTCAGGAGTTGGCGGTGAAAAAAACAACTTAAGAGCAGACTGAATACTGAACTTAATTGCTCTGTGTCTACTGAAACTTTAAATAGGCACCTGATGGCTGACACGTTTAAGGCCAAATTAATTAGTTGATTAAGTGATTAGTCGACGGACAACAAATCTGCAGCAATTCATTTTTCATAAGAGAGATTGTGAAATTTGTAAATGTGAATACCTGTTGCTTTTTTTTGGTTTTCACGATAGCAAACTGAATATATTTGGGTTTTGGTATGTTGGTCAGACCAAACAAGGAATTTTAATGTGTCAGCGGCATTTTCAGTATTTTAGGATCTGTTATTGACCAAACCTTAATCAAAAAATTGGGAAAATAATTGGCAGATTAACCAATCAAATAAATGATTGAAAATAAGTATTAGTTGTCATCTACATCCGTTTTACGAGTTGACAATATGTCACTGTTGTGTTTACAGATTGTTCTGCTATACCTAAGTGGATAAAAAAACCAACTATTTTTGGGGCTTTAAAGTCTTTTTTTCTTCAAACAAGCGGGAAAATGTTTTATTTTAAACTGTCAGAAATATTTACATTGCCCTGGCAGATTTTCCTGCTGTACTGTAAATGAACCTACTTGGGATGCCCAGTAGAATTAAGGGATTATTTTCACTGAGGTCATGATGACACTAAGATAGCCAGGCCAATGTGGTTGTACTGATGAGTGTGTATGTATATAATAACTATAATTATATTCACTTTTTGACAAAGGTTCTGGTCAAAGGTTCTTTCCCTTTGAAGAATAAAATCTTTCCATCCCTTCTCTCACCAAACACATCTGACTGAAGGCACTGATCAAATCAATAAAGCATATAAATATTTTCCCTACAACACTCTCTGTCATGATTTCCCACGTGGTAAAAAAAATAAATAACAATTTGACTTGCTAAACAGAAATGAAATGGGGAATACGCTGTTTTTGATGGATGAAAAGAAGACTGGTTTCATCAAACCAAGGCTGCGCTCATTGGCTCTCCTCTGTGACCCCATTGGATCCGATGACACAGATAGCGGGGGAGCGGTGGGGGTTAGTGTGTTCATGGCTGATAAGGCAGACGGGGAGGCTGGATCTGAGATACCGGCGGAAACACTTATCTGGATACATGGAGAGAGCACTCTGCCAAGGCTGAGCCGTATCGCGCTCACAGAACCGCCAGACTGATTTGGAGCCAGAGTTGACATGTCTGACTGATACCGCCGCTAAAAAAAAAAAAAAAGTCTATTTTTTCAACCCAAACCAATTTCCAACTTCGACACCAAGATACGGAGAAAACGCATGTTGAGCAAACGAGAGTGCTCACCGGGTCAATCGTACGGCAGACAGTCAAATCTTAACTTAGATTTTACTGCATTGTGATGTGACTCGCGGCTCGCAGTGTGGCCCATCAATATTCTTTATGGCTCTTCCCCTGCGGTGCCTCCGTCTTGTGCTGCTGTTCGCGCTGGGTCCAGATGGAGAGGTTGGATGCTAGTCATTGTTCACGAGCTTTTTAACATGCTGGGTGCTGGTGACCTACTGTTTATTAGCCTAACCCCTGTGTGGTGTGGAGGACTGGCAGCCTCATGTGCAGCTTTTACAGCACATCCCCCTGCTGGTTTCGCTAGACACTTGTAATTGCGTAGCCCTCCGTTCTACTTACTTCCTCTCCTCAGTTTTCACATTGCTCTGCAATTACTATAAAATCTGGCTTGTACCTGGCTGCTGCCTATGTTGTAATGCTGAACAAAAGTATTGATGTCGACTTCTCGTCACTCGTCTAAACTTACCATGTAACTAACACCTTCCCTCTCAGGTAATCAGCTGCAAGGTGAGAGCACAATCTGAAAAGAGCTTCATGCTGGCTTATTTTCATGATTGTCACTTCTTGTGACATATCACAGAGGAGTGTGGAAATTTGTCTGACAGCATGAATCAATTGACCTGTAGACTGAAAGATAATACCAACAAACATACTTAGTGACCCAGAACTGTCTTGGTTCTTGTTTTTTGTACCCAAGGAAACTATATTTAACCCAAAGAATAGAAAATCCCCACTTTCTATATGGAATATCTTAGACATTTGAGTTGTAGAATGACTAGAATGGTACATTCATACATTGGAGGGAGAGATTTTTTTTTGATAAAGCACAAAGAATGCTGAGTAAACATGTAAGAGGACTTTGCAAGGCCTTTCAAAGACTGCATATTTCAGCACTTTACACAGGAGGTTTATTGGTTACATCCATTCAAACAGGGTGGGAATAGGTTTTTTTCTTTCCAATAGAAATGGAAGCGAGCATGTTGGCTGTGATACCCGGACATCTGTTTGTCCTTGTCTGTGATGAAAGCCTGAAGCGTGTTGCGTGTCCAAATTGGGAGTGCCTTCCATTCAGACACTTGTATGAGCCTAATGACCCTGGTCCCCGGGGTCGGTTCTTCATTGGCTTCCCCCGTTTTTTACCATTTTCCCCAATTTAAATTGTCGGCCCCTCCCAAAAGGGCCCCCATCTTTTTCCAAGAACATTATGGCCCATCCATTCCAGTGTCTGAGGTCACTGGCGGAGGCAAAGCGTCAGAGTGAAGTGTCTACCACATGTGTTCATCTATTGGATGCCTCCAATGGAGGGCCGGGCAATACAAAGGCATCCTGGATCCCACAGCTCCAAGACTTCCACTCCTTTCCCATCAAACATTAGCATCAGAGGAACATTAAACACCATCTGGGATGCTTAAACCACTGGATTTCTTTGCGGTGGGTCTTTGTTCTGTGTCGATGACTAATCTGACTGGGCCTGAGCGGGACCTGAGGAAAAGACTGTGGGGACTTTTGTGGTTATAATACACACATTGGTGCAAATTCCGACACTTCCCGACCCTCAAACACGAAGCCAGTGGAGAAAAAAGGGCACACATCTCTTGATGATGCAATCCTTCAAGTTCAGCCACGAATCTTTGAGCTAAATGGTAATGTCAGCAGGCTAACATGCTCAATTGCTCATAATGACAATGCTTACATGCTAATGTCCTGCGATGAGTTGGCCACTGTCCAGGGTGTACCCTGCCTAAGCCCCAAAGCCACTGGGATAGGCTCCAGTCACCCGCGACCCCTAACGGGAACAAGCGGTAGAAAATGATTGACTGACATGCTAATGTTAAGCAGGCATAAAGTTTACCATCTTAGTGTTCCCCTCACTTAACATTAGATCTTCATGTTCACTGTGCTGAATGTGTCTTTTGGTTTTCTAGATTCAAGGTACCATCTTGACCACAGCTGGTCATATGCACTGGGCAGCATAGTCCAGGTGACATTCTCCAAAGATGCACTGTACTGTATGTCAAAGCTGACTAAATGTCACTGGACACCACAGTATCTAGAGCCACCAAGACATTTCGCCAGAAACCAGCGACAATATTGAAGAAGAGAGACAAAGGGAAGGGCAGGATAGGAGGCAGCAATGGGAGTCTGGATGAGCCTGAATTAAAGATGACGTTCATTTAGTCCAACCAAAACATCTCTGCCTATCTCCTGAGTATTACCCAGCGTGGATCATCTTGAATACCCACGATTACAGTTTGCTCTCAATTATCAGTGGAGGAGCTAAGTGGGGTTAAAGACAGTCACCCTCTCAGGGAGCTTTGTAGGGAATGGAGCGTTGGGAGCTAACAGCTGTCCAAACAAAGGCCCGTTTCCCACTCATCGTTATGCCAAGTGTCACTGTCAGTGGCTATTCATATGTGTAGCCAAAGCACCATGAAACATTAATGCACCAAGCCTAGGCTGCTACCTACGATCGCATAGCACGCCTGGTATGTAGAAGTAGTCTGTATGTGTGCAGACACTCGTGTTCGACCTGTTTTTACATCATTAAGTTGGGAAGATAACTCAAAATTAGACAAAACCCTTCCAATATTTGATATTTGAGATTGGTTGACAAGCCAGCAGTGACCCTGAAGTCACGGCTATTGAAACCCAGGAAGGCACATTCATTGTGTCCACATCTCCTCATCATACACAATTACCATCCAGCAGACGCTGCCCTGGTATCCTGTGGGTCTCCTCCGTCACAGCCCACCTCATATCTCCATACACACCTACGTCTCTCTCTCCTCACTGACTGCTAAGATGGAGTTCGGATATCAGCCAGGCACCATGAGGATGCGATTTTCATCAAACAGCTTCAGGCGTGCACAGTGCAATTCGGAGAAACCTGCAATAAATCCTGCCCAACCCCTGCCTTAAAGAGCTTCATTAGCTTTTAGTGGAGAATCCCACTGTGGTCCAGGTGAAGTTTTGAAGGCTCGCTCACTCTGGAAAGAATTCGAGTTGACACTAAACACTTTAAGTAACTTCAGGTATATTTTGAACTCAGAAGCAGCACAGTCATTCTCTTACAAATGAAACGTTGAAATCACAAGTACTAAAACACACCCGTTCTCTGGGGTTTTCCTACTACAGCCTTACTTGGTCTGTTATGACCAGTGGCTTGTGGTGGCTAATGTTAGTGGACTTTATACAGTTGCTGTGTAACTCATCCTGAGTCAGTTTGCTGACATTAGTTATGACTCTTCTTTACTTGTGCTACTCTTACACTATATTGTAGCTTTTACCATTATCCCGTAATTGACACTTGAGGCCGCTGTTTTGCAAATGTTGCATAGTCTCGCTTTAATTCTCAATTTTCTTTAAGCAAACATCATGAACAAATGATGGGTAGTAAAAAAATTAAAGGCATGAATTGGCAGCAATCCAGAAATCCAGGCTGTCAAAAAGCCAAATCAGTGAATACCAGTTTATTTACTAATCCATCAAACATCCTCTCCTTCATATTGTCTGTTTCCCTTTCTGCGATCTCTTTGTGTGACACTACTGACAAACAAATGAAGCTGATCTGAAGATAGGAAACTGGGAAGCACATGGAGATGAACAATCACTGTTTGTGGTTGTGTGTGTGTGTGTGTGTGTGTGTGTGTGTGTGTGTGTGTGTGTGTGTGTGCGTGTGTGTGTGTGCTTGTGTGTGTGTGTTATGTGTCAGTGAAGCTGCCAGTTTACAGCCGGCAGTGTGTATGCTGGAGATCTGGGAGAGGAACCAACCAGCAGCTTCTAATACAGAGCAGCTGTCTGTCTCCTGGGTTACACAAGCCTACTGTCTGCTGGCAACCATAAAGTGTACAGCTGGACCTACTCCGGCAAGCAGCACACACACACACACACACACACACACACACACACACACACACACACATTATAGCCCTACCCATCTCTCCTCTGCTATCCCATCAAACCACAACTCATCATCAGCCTTAATGCAAACAGAATAATTCAGTAGATCATCACAGACTTCCATCTCTGAAGACATTACTTTTGTTACCTGCTTTGGTAATAAATAGAAAATAGCCAGCAAGAGGAAAAACTTTCACAGTAAAACATAATTGGCACCCAGGTGCATGCAGTAAAGAGCAAAATGAAGCCAGTCTCTGAAGTCTTCACTTGAGGATGAATTACCGAAGCTGCATTGATGAATAGAAATCATCTTTTTATTGCTAACATCGCCCACATTCTTCGCTGGAGGTGAGAATTTAGCATCCAGCGTGGTCAAAACAGTGTGTTAGCTATGAAAAAATTAGTTAATTAATTGACAGCAATTTTAATCACCAATTTTAAACAGCCATGATGTCAAGCAAAATTGGTTGATTTTAGCTTTTCAAAATGGGAGGATGTGCAGGTTTTCTCATGTTTCTGTCAATGTAAACTGGATATTTTCGTGTTTTGGACAAAACAAGCAATTTGAAGATGTCACTCTCAGAACTTGTGATTCACATTTTTCACAAATTGATAATTGGCGGAAAAATGGCTAGTGGAAATAATTCAAAGTTATAGCCCCACAGTTCATTTCCTAAAATGACTAAAACAGAAGACATTTCCAACAGAAAGTTTTAATGTCAACTTATATAAAAGTGGAAAATAGCTGAGAATGTGGTGGAAGTTATTGAGTTGTCAAGCTCTACACTTCAATATTTCTTGAAGAGGTAAACCAATCAGCCCATCCATTCTGCTCCCATTCAAACACACCGGCTCCATGCAGGTACAGAAGGTGACTTACCTCACACACAATGCTCACAGCCTCTCCACTGATGAGAAAATTGAAGCGGAAGCAGTGTTGAAGAGAGCCTTATCAGCCAGCCCTGACAAATGTTCTCGCCAGTCTGTATGTCTCAGAGCGCTGACAGCTCTGTCATCTTCCCTCTTCTCTCTGTTCTCTTAGAGTGTTTACTCGAGTCTACCTAGAGAGCCGGCTGATGTTGTGCAGCCAGTGAGGAGAGAGAGAGAGAGAGAGAGAGAGAGAGGTAGTGAGATGGAGAGTGGCAGTGAGAGGGAGAGGGAGTGAAAGAGAGAATTCCCTTTCTCTTAAACAGTAGACCCTCTGCGGTCAGACTCCACTCCCACCTACTGCTCTCTTAAATGCCCCCCACCCATTCACCCTCTCAACAGCATTGTGACTGAAAGCGAAGGAGCTGAAACGGGACGCCTCAAGGCTGGAAAGAAAGAGAGAGAGAGAGAGAGAGAGAGAGAGAGTAGGAGAGGAAATGGGGGAGGGGTGGTGGTGGTG
>CM022476.1:28198542-28223658 GCA_011952105.1 Coreoperca whiteheadi
AGGATCATTGGGGGGCGGGGGGGTTAGACCATTAGTAGCAAATTGCAGCCGGGCTCCATTTGTGAGACTGATGTGGATGCAGATCCCAGCAAACACTAAATATATACTACAATGATGTACTGGACCAACGCTGAAAATATGGTACTAAAATAAAAGTTCTGAAAATGTTGAGTTGCTCATTGCTGCCATTTTTGGTTGACAACGTGGTGACCACTCGCTGGGCTAGTTGGTGAACTACTGTAGCTGACGAGCAACATGCCAGTTAGCTCGAGCACTGACTGGACAAATCGTTATTCAAAAAGATGTACTTGTACCATCTCCGCATCTCATATCTGTCTGCAGACTGATGTGGTTCATTTTATACTTTGACAGAGTAGGATTAAAGGTCCAGTGTGTAACATTTAGGAGGAGTTGAGTATGTTCAAAGTATGTTTTCGTTAGGGTTTAATCGCCTGGGAATAAGATCGCTTTTTCACGAGTTTTCTCAGCAAAATTTAGTTTTTACTTACACCCTTGGAACGGGAGGGTGAGGCGAGCGGTGTTCAAATGGCTGCAAACTGCAATTTCAATGCTAGGTGCCACTAAATCCTACACGCCGAAATGAAAGTGGATGGTGCAACACAGCTTCGAAAAAAAAATGATACCATCCTCCACTGTGGGCTCTTCGTTCCCTCAAAGGTCAGCACTGTTAAGATGTTTGCTCATAGCGTGCATTTGTGTGTCCATGCTGACCAGATTTGAACCCAGCTAAAATCACAGATTTATTCCAGCCTGGCAAGCAAATCCAGTTATTCATTCATTTCATTCAATTGAAACAAGCTCTTTTCAAATGCTAGTGTGGCTGGGCCTAAATAAGGAAATTAAAGTTAAAATCCTTAAGATTTTAGTTCTGGTTGATTGTGCGATATTTGTGGTTACTGATGGTAATGGCAAGTGCATTTTAATAAAATGATAGAGGTCTTTGTGGGTTCAAAAGTGTTCAAGTTTGCATGGACCCATTTGGCTATTAAACATGTAGTCACTTAGACCGAAGAGCCACGGCCAAACAATGGGAAACTACCCCGATCCCAAACCTTCCCTTCAGACTAAACATAATTTGGACCTCTATAATACAGGTACCAAGAGTTTAGTTTCAAAAAGGCATGTGCGTTAACCACTGGACGCGGTAAACGCACCTTGAGGGTGAGTCTATCAGAAACGCAACAGAAGAAGACCAACTCGTGCTCACACGGTTTACAGCTGAGCCGAACCAACCATGGGCGGAGTGGATTTATTGTGTCATATTTGAATATTTTTGCCTCTTCTGATGTCAGATTAAGTGACCATAAATTCTTCAATTCTTGCCATGACTTGGCAAGAGACGTGACAGGCTAGACACCAGACCCCAGGCAATATTAGCTTGCTGTCTTTCGTGAGTTGCCTAGGTCTTTTGCCCACATTAAACAAGAAGACTATTTATCTGTGAGTGGCAGTGTTTTGATTCTTGCCATGACTCTTTCACTTCGACATGTTAATAATTCATAATGGAAAAAAATGACATGCAAGGAAGCGCCCCATGTCGCTGTGTCACAAAACCTAGAGTAGAGAGGTTATACTCGATGAGGGAAGGCCAAAAAAAATGTCGACATGCTTTATTTGAAACTTTGTTAATTATCCACTACCTACAACACAATACAATAAGCTGCTCTAGCATTGGACGCTCATTGTCAATCCTGACTCCCATCTTGTGTGGTCGTGCCACTATCGGGTTGATAGTCTGATGCCGGCATAAAGAAGACGGTCAATAACAACAACACCCTTATTCACATGTCCTGCCCAAGCCAGTCGTCTACTGCAAAACATCCAATACGGGGGGGTACGCAATTTGGGAAAGGTGGATTCTGTGAGTTACAATGAAAACTACTGTATAGAAGAGCAATTACAGAAAGCAAATGCATAGAATGGTGATAACTGACAAATTGTTGACCATAAATGGTATCAAACATGGGGAATCTAATGAAAATCTTAAGGATTAGGACATTTCTCTCAGTCTTTGAGTCTGATATATAGTATATTCTGGGATTTGTATACTTGTATGGCTGTCACTGTCCTTAGCCAGCTCAGAAGTCCAACTAATTCAGATGCGATTGTGCTGATAATGTTAATGGAATAGCTGAATGGTGGCTTCTTTGCTACTGACTCATCCATTTAACTGCTCAGGCGACGACCACCAAGAAGAAACCTGACACGCTGGATCAAACAGTCGCGCCAGTAACCATCTCTTGATTGGAGTTTGCTCGGGGTACCAAACGTACGCTGGTTGCAATTACCAGCCGTTCTGCTTTCAAGAACATGATGTAAACAGGCACCCCCTCAAATAAACAGAGGAACAAAGAGCTCAGGAGGATCCTGAGCCACTCAGCTCCTATCGACCCCTCGTTCGGAGGAAAAAAACGTGCACCAAAATGATCTTCCATGAGAGCCAGTGTGGAGGATGGCATGACACTCATTAAGTCAGAATATGAGGCTTTGCTGGTGGTGATGATGGTGGGATAAAGACCTTCACAACTACAGGTTTTCTTTTTTACTTCCTGTATCATTGCTTGTGCAAACGATGAAAGGCGCTAATGACGTGGCTCCAGGGAAACGAGCCATTTTGAAGCTAAGCAAATATATCTTATACAAACGCGTGTGAAACAGCCTTTCGGGGAAATAAGATCTTCCAATCTCACATGCCCCACATGTTTGTACAGATTGGTGGTATGTGAGTGAAGATCCATACGGAACATCGGTGGGATGTGTGTGCCGAGGGTTTCGTCCAGGCTGAGTGGAGCTTTTCCCAGCAGGGGAAATGATCCTCATCTTGTTGCTGAGAGCCGGTAGCCAGTCAGGCAGAAAAGATCTTCTCTAATCCTATATACAGCACAATGGCACATATGTAGCACGGCTATCGCATGATAAAAAGCAAATTCAATGACTTGAGGGGCCCCAAATTCATTTTCATCCCCACTCCCCAGGGAGAGGGAGGAAATCTATACAGTCCGGGGGCAAAGATATTTTTTTAATGACTTCTGGCTGTAATGATATCATTTAGATGAGATGATGGGTTGGAAGCTTGGCCATGTATGGCACTTGTTTTAAATGACTGTAAATATAGATTCCCTGCGTCTCTCCATCTGTTCCTGTTCTCACCTTCTCTCTCTCTCTTTCGCTCTCCTTCCTTCACAGCCTCGCCAGGGTTTCGCAGAGAATTGTTGTGGGAGTTCTCCACCTCCCTGTTTGCGAAGGCGTACCTGTTCACCGACTTTCAGAGCAAGTGAACTGAGCGGGTTTGATTTCCCAGATGACACCCCCGTACGTGCATCCTCGCCTGTCATCCAATTTCTGCCGCTCCAGAACCAGACATCTGCTTGAGGCAGCCCATTTTATTTCCATTAGAGCGCAACAATGTTCAGTTTTATCGGATGTCATTTAACATATACACAGACGGAGAAATGCTACAATAACATGCCAAGCAAAGAGAGAGAACGGCTACCCGCACTGGATGTTGCATAAGGCCGGAAACGTCGCCAAGGACTGCAAAAGGGACAGGCTATTTTCAAAAACAGGTTTCCACTGCACAACCTATTTAAAATTCAATTTATGAGCTGCAAAGTGCAATGAAATCAATTATGAAACAATATACAGGAACGTAATTGTGGTGCTGGTATTCACAGTGAACTGTATAACTCACTGCTGGAAAACTTAATCTAGTCGCAGCAAGAGGAAAAGTGAGGCAAAGGTTGCCCGGAGCACTTCTTGCCACTGAATAATTGGTGGCATCTAACTTGAAGGAAAGGAAAGGGACTCTGTGTGAAGTGAGACACGTTCTGTCAATGACAGTGAGACCTAATTATACTATGGAGCCCCTGCAGCCATGGAGGATGTCAAAGCGGGCAGCAATAAGGCAGCCGATGGGGAAGACACACACCACCCGCCACGTGTGTGTGTGTGAGCTTGCAGGTGACCTGGAAAGACCTGTTTACCTCATTAAAAATGAATCACAAGGTAATAAGGGCCCCCTCTCCCATTCCTCCCCTCCCTCCCAATGTCTGTCCTTCATTCATTATGCAGCAATGAGGCGGGACGGTGCGGGTTAAGTCCTTAGGGAGGGTCACTTGGACGGAGCCTCAGTCTGCCTCCTCCCAAAGCTACCGAAGCCCCTGCCTCTGTAATGCAATAACGAGACAATAACACAGTGATGGGAAGCATAATGTAGGTGATGAGCACTGAGGTGGGGAGTCCAAGTAGAAGCAGCCATCAGCGTTAAGCCTGTGGCCACAATAAGTTAAACAAGGGAGAAACAGTCTATTAGCAGTGATTCATAATTCATAACGCAGGGAATAGATGGGCCCCACGATAGCTTTCATGAGACATGGAGGCACAGAGAAACCAAGTTGTCTGCGTTGCTGTTCTGCAGCTGTTTGCCTAGCGATTTGCATCATATTTGTGAAAGAAATTGCTTAATCTAAGAGGGATTATAGTTTGGAGGTCAGAGAAACAGGCCTGAGATCTGAATGAAGGTCACTGGGTAGAATCTCTGAGTGGAGAAACTAGAAGAAGGAAGAGGTCGAGAATCCCACATTGTCAATCCCAATCCCAAATTCATTTGCCTTCATTCTAAGAGTGCGACGAGAAGATCAGCATCACTCTCATGTCTGTACAGAGCTGGAGTCCGGTTCAGTGTAGCATAAAGACTGAAGGAAGAGGGAACAGTTCACCTGGCTTTCCTCAAAGTGGAAAATATGGCTGCCAACACCTCTGAAGCTGATTAACCTGTACATAAATAAAGAGAAATGTAAACACAATTTTGATAATAATTTGTGATTTATTTCTTGGTGAACAACAGCAGGGCACAGTGTAATTTTCAGGTTTGGTGAAAAGTTGGAGTCGCTTTAGTTGCTTCAGCATAAACCTTGTCTACACCTGTAAATATATCTTACATTTGAGTTTTGGGGGTTTTCGAGCCCTAGGCATTGTGCCCTCCAACAGTGAAGGACACATTGACAAGATGTACAGATACTGAGTGCTAGTGAAGCAATATACAGATTATATTATCCATTATCCACAGGCTAAGGAGCACTGAGTCGATGTATGACACTGGTACATACACAAATCTGGCTGGTCTGAGGCCCCCAAGCGGTATCTTCGGTATTCTTTGGCATACTGGAAGTACATGTACTGGAAGTACGAGGGCAGAGGGTATGTACGAGAGCTGGTATCAGCAGCAGTCCAGTCAAGTCAGATCAAGTCGAGTACACGAGGTTTGTGGTGCTGAACGATCCCAGCGGCGAGCGTCTACAGCTACGGTGGCACCTGAGGGGGAACCGTGTCAATCAGTCACCATCTGGACTGATTACAACGAGCTAAACTTTGTCACAGTGCTCGAGTGAGTTTGTAACACTGTTCAAGGTTGCAATGGTTCCATTTTGATTGCTGGCAGGTAGCTTGCTAATATATAAAATCCGAGTAGGCAGGAGGAGATGAGAGCTTTTTTTTGTTGCTGTTGTTGTTGTTTTTAACAAATTGAACTCATGACAGACTGCACGGCTGTGGCTATTTCCGGAAAATAGTTTGTAGCGCAGCCCTTGCACTGGGGGGTGGGGGGGTCGGGGTAGAAAACATTTGTTCATTTCTCTTTTTGCCAGAGCTAAACAAAACCTGTGCAAGTGACTATCTTTAGCTTGCAAACCGCGCCACAGCCAGCCGTGTTTAGCACACTGTGGCCGTAAAATATGTAGGGTGTTCAGCTCTTTGTTTCATACTCTCTAAGGCCCACACACAGTCACAACTGTTGCACCCGTATATAAATGGCCAATAAATATCCCCAACACAGTGTCGGGACCTTGTGCCTGTGCTGTGGTCTCTGACCTTTGGCTCCATACCCATTCTGCACCCACCTTTTATGTTGCTACAGTTGGCACCCTGTTCCCTCCGACTCCGCTTGCATTTGACAGCTGCTTCGGTCATCCAAGCTGACCGTGCACATACGATACTTTTACTCTCTGGATCTGTTTGATGCACAAGACATTTAATGCCTCAAGATGACATAGAATGTGAGCAGCCCCTTTCAGGTCGCAAGCTAATTTACAGCCCACATGTTACCCAATAAACACAGCTCTTGCACAATTATGCATATTTGTCTTTTTATTTATATCAAATAAATGGCCCATTTTAACCACTGAACACCACCATCCCTCCTCAAACAAACAGAAGTCTAACAGACAAGTAAACCATTTCCTCCTGACTGGCTGTCCACAGGAACTTGCTGCTACAAGGAACCTGACTAAGCTACAGGAAGCCAGTGTTAAATGTTTAAATCATCCAAATGATGAAAATGCAAGTCCTGTCTAGTTTGAAAGGTTGGGTTGAAGGAAGACTATTCGACTTGTGATGCCAAAATAAGATGATCGATATACTCTTAAAAAAAAAAACCCAAATACTTTGATTTGGACGAGAGATGATCCATGATCGGTGCTGGCAGGAAATATTTGGGGTTTGGAAAAGTGGAACTGACAGCTGAAAATAGCCCTCCTGTCCATCCCCACGCACCGCAGAGTGGAATGTGTTTAACATGAGCTGGAGACCTCCAGGGTGAAATGACCCCCTGAGACCTGACCCCACGCAGGAGTGACGGGGAGAAAGCAATTCCACACAAACCTCAGTGGGACACCCAAGAGAGCCCAGGTTACAAGACTCTCATCTTTCCACTCCTCCGTCCTCCTGCAGGGTTACACGGGGCCAAGAGAACTCAGGCATGAAGGTGGAAGGGGTGGAGAAGATAGTGACCTGCACCACATCACGCACTGACAGACAAGAAACAAGTTGCGTATCTTCCAGACGGTGTGTTTTTCATTAAAATGGGTATTTTACCTTAAGTGATGCGACTGCTTCTCTGAACCCTGAGAGACAAGCGTTAACGCGTTTCTGTGACACACACACAGTTTTAAAAAAAGAAAACCATAAAACCATAAATGAACTGGTGCCCACAAATCCAAATCTTACCATACTTTGGCTCTTGGAGAGCCAGCCACATTCAGCCTTTGCAGAACATTATCAGCATTGTATCACAGGACCAAGACTGACGCAGTGAATATCAGTATGTTAGTTAAAGTCACAATATGGTAACACAACAATTTCAAATCACTAAGTCAACAATGGAAGTCAGAGGAGGAGAGACTGTCCCAACTTGTGCGCCGTTATTCCCATTCCAATGAATGTCACATCTCTCACCCCTCTCTGTGACAGCAGGCTTTTCACCCTGCCTTCGAGTGTGGCCGTTCAAAACAGCTATTAACACTTTCGCCTTCAGACTACTGACAACACTTCATCAGGCTAGTTATTTACAAGCGTACCCTGGCCTTTAGCAGCATGCAAGTCTGCATTAGGCAAGCATGACATGTTGGCCTCCGGTTTGCACGGAGCCATTTCGACTGATCAGTGGAAATGTCAAACGCAGAAATCCTGCGTGATGCCGCCAGTTACTGTAAGCGCGCGTCTTCTTCCCGGGCCGCATTCATCCCGCGTCACATTTACTGCACGAGCTGTCAGCTTGGGGGAAAGCTTCCTGTCGGCTCTGACGTCTCGCCTTGAAACGCGACAAACGTCGGAGGTATGTCGACACAAGCGGTTGTTTGTGAAATGTCATAAGTGAAAATGGTGATGCAGAGTCAGGATGAACCATTGTTGGTGTGGGAGGACAATTTACCTCACTAGTTTACGAAAACAGCTTATTATTTCACTCATGAGTTTGTTATTTCCTGCGCACAGACGTTCAGCCGCTTGTCATGCCTGACCACACTGGGAATTCACTTTACACGCCGCTAACTGCTGAATTTTCTTTCACATTGCGTTGATGTAAAATAGGGCTGTATGTATCCAGAAAGGGCAACACCAGGATTTCATTTACTTGTTGTCGTTGGTTTTTTCTTCCATGCCAACATGATTTTGTGTGAACGGGCATTGTCTGTAGGAGATGATGGATATCGCCTTTTAAAACCTTTCCGTATACAATTCTGCACGCCTCATTTCTACGTGGAACACATATCAGCCCACACCATATTTTTTTTTGTGGTAATAATATATAACAGCGTGAATGCCTCCCGAGACTTGGTCCTTATCTCTTCTTTTTTAAGTCGTGCAGAGGAGCCCCTGTAGGACAGTATGGCAGATCCCACCCGTTGTCTCCCAGCTGAACCCAAGCTCGTATTTAACATCACACAGGTGGAGACAGCTACACAGCTACTGTATATGTCAGACTTTATTGCTTTGTAGATTAACGTGTCGGGGAGTTCAGACTATTCCGACAAGCCTATAAAACCTAAGCTGCAGTAACATAGCTTATGGTTTAAACATGATGTGATTTGTGCCGCAAACCATAACAGAGGCGTAAGCTGCAGAATTCAATCTGACAACAAGGATCCTGAGTTGATATTTCACTATCACAAGAAAGTTGCGCCTTTGCAAAAAAGACATTCCTCAGCATACTAACACACGCCCGTCACTGTTGCTATGGTGGCCCTGAAAGCGCAACGCGCGGCAGCTTAAGAAAACGCATGTAAACAGACAAATCACAAGCAAAATGAAGAAAATACCTTCACCGATTTGACAACACAGCATTTGGGGAAGAAACGCAGTTGAACAAGACACATAACATTTTGACATTTTACAGCACAACAGCATAACAGACAACAGACAACACAACCAAACACAGACAAAAGAAGCAAATACAGAAAGCACCACTGAGGCTTCAGCGGGCCAAGCCGTCTAATTTCCTGTTGGCTCCTGAATGGGATGAAATTATTTAATCATATGGCTCGTCTAGACCTTCCAAATGTAACAGGACATAATAGATCAAATTCTAATCAGTTTGGGTTTTGATTGGGTTTGCAGTGCCTGGGAAAAGTGTGACAGTGTCTCCTTTTCCAATTATTGTATATGGAGAAATGCTCTTTTGGGCCAGTGTGCGAAACGCGATGGTCCCAGACGTTACAATACTCCACTACCCCAAAATCGCTTCACAGCCCAGGTGCTTAGTGCTCGGCAGTATTAATGTCCCCTGGAAGCGTGTTTTTTTCTGTCCAACTTGCAACGTTTCCGCATTTGCTTGTGGTGTTTGCACAGTAATTAGCACTGCGTTTCCGTGTGTCGTCGCATTGTCTGTATTCGCGGCATGCTTCTGGATTGGATTTCCTATATTTGCTGCATTGTATGTGTTCTCAAATTGGTGAAGAGGATTTCCTCATTTGATTGGGTTTTGTCTGTTTGCGTGCTTTTTCCTTAGTGCCCCTCAGCCCTCATGGCCCGCGCAGTTCACGGTATGAGTTGAAGAAACATGACGATGCACACAATATCTGAAGCTCCCTGCAGCACACGACGCAGATATGGACAGGGGAGGACATCCTCACACACAGACGTCGTAGTTAAAGTTGGAGAGCTCCCTGTCACACCACAGCTCCATTCAAGCCCAACATCTCTTTATGGTCGCTTTACCACAGTCTGTCTGGGCAAAGGGTTCAGGCCAGTGTCTTTTCCTCTTTTGTCTGCCCTCCTGGGGGACATGAATAGGAGGTTGGGGCCCGAACAAAAGGCAGATCATGGGTCTATTGGGGGGGACAAATGAGCTTAGTTTGGGTAATGGCAGCCAAAAGGAAAGGGAGGTCTGGGGAAGTATTGAGCCTCACCTACGACCGGAACAGGAGGGGAGATGAGTTCTCCGGGATGAACAGCTGAGATCCTCCTTCCCACACATGATCACTCTCTAACGACAACAGGGCCCATACTGTCTACAGGCGGTGGAAGGGTGAGAAGCACCAGCTGATTCGGACTGCGTGTTTCTCCATGGTAACTGTTAACTCTGACCAGTGATGTAGCCCTAATAAAAATGAAGGGTGAACTATGACCTCTGTCGGGTGATCACCACAACAAAATGTTTTACACAGCTCTTTTATCTGGCTTTTTTACGCCCTAATCTTATTTATCATTACACTCACTAATCACGACTATGTGATTATGGATACTAAAGAGTTTATGGCACAGAGTTTTGTCTTAAAAAGCATAAAAAAGCATTCTTACTCTGAAAACAACAAAGTGGGGGAACTGGATTTAGGTTTAGGTTTACCCTCCAAACTGGCCTAAAAGCGGGATCTCTGCTTATTAATTGCGTCTTTTGCCAATTAAATGATCCAAATTTTTAAAATGTCTTGTGTGCCGTTGTATATTTCTTTACCACCACAACAGCCAGAATTTTTTGTTTTTTTTCTGGCCTCAAGATAAGACCTTTTCGTTCAAAAGGAGATGGAGTTGAGATTTCTCTAAATGTCACCTTATCACAAACGCCATTTGAATTCCACTCTTCCACCCGCCTTTGCTGCTTCACACTTTCATTTTTTTGCAGTTTTTTTTTTGTGCGTAAAAACCATTTCTTTGTGCACACCCCTACTCTTCCCACACACACACTCCTCACCGTGCCCATGTCACCCCCCCCCCCCCCCCCCCCCCAACTCCCTTGTGGTTTTCCTTGTCTGCTGCTGCTGCTGCTTGCCTTTAACCCCTTCTCCTGCGTCGCTAATCCTGCAGACAGCTGCACAGAGAGCAAGTTATACTACCAGACCGCGGCCTGTGTGATCAGAAACATCGGTCATTATTGTTTATAGTAGAACAAGGAAAGAAAAAAAAAGAGGACGGAGAAAAAATAACTGTTTCTGATGGATGTCGTGATTTGATTGATTACACATCTGTGGCTGAAGTGATCTACATGGCACTGGCTTTCCTTTAGGCAACATTTAACCTGAACAGATTTTAATTAAGCATTCTGAACAGATACACATAAGTACATAAAGTAGAAGCAGAGGTGGAATTCAGCGTTTAGACTGTCTTCACTGGGTGCTTTAAACAACGTGTATTTCACTTCACTAAAAATACAAACAAAAAAATCTTAACTCAAGGTCCACTTACTAGCTTTCTCTTGGCTTTCAACTGCATTTCATGAAAGTTCAACCTCTTACAGCGTTTCGACATAGGAGGCGTTTCAGTTGTGTTTTTCAGTCCGCCTTGTGACGCGCGGAACAGATACGCCTCCCAGCTGCCGACACAGGCGGCGTAATGCCTTGCATTTCACGCGCGCTATGCGCTGATAAACACAACCGGGAACACATTTTCTACGCTTTGAGTCTATTTTCTTCCGTTTTAAGCACGTAACTACACTGATTGGTTGATGGGCTCTGAGCGCTGCCAAAGTGCGAGTGAACTACAGTCAATAGTGTTCCTGAACGCGTCGTGTCGAGATGCAGATGGAGGACTGCCACAGCAGAGCAGCAGCAGCTCGTGCTATGCTCGTGCTATGCTTCCAGTGTAGACTTTGGTGTTAGGGAAGGCGGTCGAGGTGGATGGTTTAGCGTGCTGAGTGCCTGAGTTTGACGCCACAGACTCAGAAAGAGTCAGCGTTCTCGTCATTGTTTGCTTGGTTTAACCCTAAGCACCATCTTTCCTTAAGTGTAACCAAGTAGTTTAAGTTGTCTAGAAACTTAACCAAACCTGACACCGCGGACCACGTTTCGCATCCTGTCACCGACCAACAGTCAAGGTTGGTCGTCGTTTCTTTTCCCCGTGACAAAAATCTTTCCCTGACTAAGAGGTGATTCGATATTGCACTTCCTTAAAGGATTCACAAAAGACAGATTTTGGTCCAAACCTAAGCAGCAGGGGCTGAGATTTCCTAACTTTTAGTTCCTGTAATGCAACATGATAGGGTCTTTCATTGGACCCCTCCTGACTAGACTCAAGAGTCACGCCACCGGTTTGTAACAGTCTCCAAGACCAAGCTGAGATAACTCTAGATGACGTCGTCAGGGTTGCGTTTGCAGAAAACCTCCTCCAGAGCCCCAGAAGACACCATTCAACTGCTTTTGCAGGCTGAGTGGTACATGACAAGTCAACTGGCCTGCAGGTATAAAATCAGTGGACTGCTCTTATTGCCACGTAGTTTCAGTTGCCTAAAAAATAACCAAACCTTTAACACAGAGGCGACATATCTGAAATAAGGTTTTTGTAATAGCCATATGGATTGTTCACTGACAAATTACCTATTTTATTATTTAAGCAGGAGGATAAGATTAGACAGGAAGAAAAATCATATCTCAAAAGCCAAACGTTTAGTTTTTAATACATAATTCTTTAAAGCTTCCTTGTTAAACCGGTAAAATCCACCGTTGTCTCTGGTGTTAATTGACACTCTCTTACTGTCCTCCACTCCTGAGTGACACCTAATAGCACCATGTTAAACAGATGAAAACAGTCCAGAGCCGGCTGTAATGATGTCAGTGACGTGAACGATGACCTCTGGGTGCGAGGCCAGCCGACGGGCTGACAGGCGATGTGTGAAGCGACAGGAGATGAGCTGCTGAATAATGGGCCCCTGTCAAAGCCTTTCCCACGTCTTTAGAAGGGCTAGCACACAAGGCAGCGCGGCCCGGGCTCCCATGATTGATGCCCACCTCGGGACTGGGCTCTGATAGGCCGTTGGTGGTCCCTGAATGTCAATGAAATGTAGCTCTTGTTTCAGTCATGTCACAACGCCACAGCCGTCCACAATGTCTTGATTTGCTATAGTGTCAAAGGCATAAAAAAATGCCATGTTTTGCAAATCCATTTAAGCTGTGTGAGGATATCTGTTAGAGAAACTGTGGTGCAATGAATTTTAATGAGTCCCATTCTCTTAGAAATACAATGAAAGAGGTGATTCTAATGGAAACTGAGGCATGGGGATGTTAACTTTTATAGCTTATCTCCACTGTTTATATTACCCAGCAGCAGAGCTGGAGGCAGACACACAGAGAGGAAGGCTTGTCTTTTCATTTTCCACCTCTTTCTCCCGTCCTTACTTTCTCCTTACCTTTACATAACCATTTTTTTCTCTCTTTGCTTTTGTCAAACCCCAGCACGAGCCAGCCTTTGTAATATTTTAAAGTGCTATGCTATTTACCAAGACCCCTCCAGTAATAAAGCACCTGCGAGCCAAAGAAGGGAGCCTTTACCTCTGGAAAACGAAAATCCGTCCACCATAACACCGCAGCAGCTGTGATGGATAGAGGTGAGAGGTGAGGGCGGGCAGGTCGGCCGAGAGCAGAAGGTCCACCGGACAATAGAGTGGAGCGCTTGGCCTTAAGAGGCAGCTTTGGACAAATCACACTAAGCAGCTGGGAAGAGATTTGAGTGCTGCCCTGCTCCCACATCCATTTATATTTTCTCAATCAGCTTCAAGGATGACTGCCATTCTCTGTGTCATCATTGTGCAAACGCCAAAATGATGCGCTCTAAATGGTGGTAATTAGCCTCTCATGAGCCTCTAAATTGCACATTCTGCCATCTTTGTCCAGTGAAGCATGTTGACATTCCAAGTTAAAGTGACCAGAAATGTGTTTGTAATGGTAATATGGGTCGTTCTGGACCTGGCTGACTTTGACACTGTAGACCATGGTTCTGGAATATAATACATTGAAGTTTTATTTATTTTTCTGCCATGACAGCGCCTCCTACGTTAGTGTTCTGCAATGGGCACACAGTACATTTTTGGTTTTGACTGACAATGCTGGTATGGGTCATTTGATTGGTGTAATATCCGTGGGCAGGCATTAAAAATAGTGTTATACAAATCTCACAGCACGATGGGTTCCCAAATTTTGAATCTTGAACAGGAACAAATATTTTCAATCACTAACATAACCAACGTTATGCGGGGTTGCCTCAGTCAATAGCACACCACGGCAGTTGAGATTGCGTAACATTCTGACCTTGTATCCCCCTCCTCTCAGATTGTTTCATTTCTTGCAATACTTGAGCGATTTGCAGGAATTCAGAGATGCACAAAATAAACTTTTCCACCATTTTTCTCTACAGTAAAATTGTTGCCGTCATAACGGCCGCCTCCTGCCAGCGACAGAATCGCGTTGGATCCGTCTTGGAGGTCACCGTATTTGGGGCCAAAGCTCAGTCTAGTCGAACTTCGACCACTTGACCCGGTGGGAAATCCGATATGGCTCGCCCAGCTGCCTGAGCGCGAGCAGCCGCTCTCAGCTGGAAATAATGGCCTTCCTCTGCACAATGTCGAGGTTGTGCTGTAGGTGTGAAAGTCCTGTTAGACACTGTTTCCACTACAACCACAGTTTTATGCAGTTTTTTAAAAATGGGAAAATATGCACAATACCTGCAGTATCATTATACTGTTCTTTCAACTCAAAACGTAAGAAAGAAATTGTAACTTCAATTAGAAACTGAAAGAGAGAAAGAGAGAAATAGTTTTAACTTGTTCGTATTTTGATACTGATGGAGTCACCTTATTCTGCTTTGCCTCACGATGCTACTGTAATGCATTTTTTTTTTTTTTTATGAGGGGAATTAGTGAAAATGCTTTGGAAACAAGTGAAGATATCTCAGCCCACTAGCAGCTGTTTCATGGCGCAGCGTAAAGCCAAAATCATTTCCATGCAGATATTGGCTCATATGTGGCAACAGATTGGCTGCAGACACAATTGTGCTGCTGAAAGGTCACCGTTTCAATCTTCACGGCAGCCCATCAACATCTAAAGTGTCCCTGAGCGAGCTACTAAAGCACACCTGGTAGACCACATCACAGGTGGAAAATATTTTTAGCAGATGAGTGGACACTTGCCATGGCTTTTTTGAGCTCTGTTGTGGGTTAAAATAATAACCTACACAAGTGGTTTGCACTCTGCAAACGCGTTCATCTTATCAGGTAATTCATTCTTTTCATTCTTTTTGGGTTTTTTTTGGCATTCCTGAGGCTTTTTAATTTAGCGAGACGAGACATAACAGGCGAGACGAGACAAGACAGAACTTGTGACATCACAGGATTAGCACGACATGCATTGAGTACATACAGCGGCAACGTAAAACCAGAAAATAATGAATGAATTCATTCTAATGAGAAATATTAAAGGCAAAAATGTCCCGTTTTAAAGATTTTTATTTGTTTGATAGTGAGACAGAGGGGAGTAACGTGCAACAAAGTTCCTTGGCTACCAGGACACCCCAGTTACAGATGTGTATGATGCGACTGATGTGTATGACGACATGTGAGATCAAGAAGATGACAATATCTTCAAACGAAGCGAATCCCTGTTCAGCTATCATTAGAATGCTCCCTGAATCAATTAATACGAGGCTTTGCCCTGTTCATAGTAATAATAATAATAATGTCTTTAGTGCAACAGGAGAAATGCTGAGACTCACCGCTCATCTCAATTCTGTAGTCACGGATTTAGATTGAAGCTCTAAACCTGTTTTTTTGTAACAAGCTATAAACAACACAGACGTATTGTCACCTTTGAAGTCGTCATTGCAAACTTGTTAGCAAACAGTTGCATATTAACACATCCGAGGGATATGAAGCAACATTAGCGTTCAATATGGAGCCATGTTAGTGTCCACCCGATGAATCTAAGTCTTACATTCGCCCTCTTTTAGCTCTGTTTTTGGTCTCCACCAACTCCTGAAGGGATTGCGTGGCTCTTTAGCTGCCAAATGCTCCACTATGTTCTCCAGCTAGCGGTTTTTCCTTTTCAATAATAACCTATTGGTCATGGCTATGAAACAGTCGTGGTTGTGGTTCTAAGAAACCCACGTATGCGCCACAAACTGCTGTAAAAGCCTATTGTTTGCGGACATCGTCGCGGCAAAATAACACCACCTGACTTCCTCCCAACGGACGAGAGTCATAATCCTGTGGCCGCTGGAGGGCTTTGTCGTTTGAACTTTTTGGGGCAATTGCAGGAACGACTGACTCTGTTGGGTGGTTTTTAAAAACAACATTGATTATAGCCGGTATAACGGTCACGCAGGAAAATCAACAGCCAAGTCTGCACACTGTCATCTTAATAACAGCAAACTTTAATGGTCTCTTCTCAGGTCTCCCCCGAAAAACTCTCAGGCAGTTTCAGCTGATTATGATTCCGAATGCTTCTAGAAAAAAAAATACAGAAAGAAAAAACTGAACCCTCGTATTCACAGGTCTCTGCACTGGGCTTCCCGTCTTGTCACAGAGGCTGCTCACCAGTAAAGCTCTCAGTGTACATCTCGAACCATCTTTTACCATGTGAACTCTCTCTGCCTCTCCGATCATTGGGTAGCTGTTTGCTAACTGTTCTCAGAGTCCAAATGAAACACTCAGAAGCAGCATTTAGGTCCTCTGCACCGCAGAGTTGGAACAAATGTCCAGAACCTAATAAGTTCCAAGTTAACTGTCATGTTCTCCACTGCCACTGACTGAACCTTCAGGCTTCATCATAGTCCGCATTGCACGTAGATCTTCATCTATCTTTCTCCATGTAGTTATCTCTTTCATGTCTTTTAAAAATGTCTACAACGTTTTAATTTGCCTCGCAATGTTTTATGCTGTAGTCATGTTTTAATGTTTGTAGCACATGTATGTAAAGCACTTTGAAGTGTATGAAATGTGCTCTACATATTTCTTAAACTTCCTTTATCTTGCTTAAATGACTTGTTAGGATGGGATATTTGCAAACGGGGTTCTTCCTAATTCCCCAACACAACGACAAAATGTTGCCTTCGCAGCATAGAAGTGCATTGCACTCGCTTTTCTCTCAGCTTGAAAGGCATGCTCATCTGTAAAAACGCTGTTAATGATTCATCTTCTCCTGTGCAGGGATGGAGAAATGGAGGTACAGATGCAGAGAGGGGAGGATGGAGGGAAATGGGGACTACTAAGTGTTTATTAATGATAAACTGGCTTCAGAGACTCCAGAGGGCTCAGCGAGCTCCCGAGGTGGAGCGTCTGCTCTATTTATTCTCACAACCTGTCAGCCATTTGAAACAAAGAGAAAATATATCTGGAGCCCTGCTGTGCTTACTTATGGAGCTTTGCAAATGTCTCCCAAACATGAATTACATCCAAATTTACCCCAGAGCTTGTCTTTAATGATGGCAGGTCTGTTTGAATTCTAATGGATTCAGATTACGGATGGAAACACAGAGTGAAGAAGAGGAAGAACAATGGAGGCTTTCAGTTATATTGGTGGGGTTACGGGTTCTAGAAATACACCGTGTTCTTGGGAAAGTAGCCAATTGGTCAAGAAAATAAGACAGCAACATCATGCATGTGTTCTTAGTAAATTGAATAATAGCATTATCCACAGCAGTGGTTCTAAAGGCTGGTTCTCAGGAACCAACGTGCCACTGATTTTCTGCCCAACCGGGTTATTAATTACATCCCAAGCCTAAATCAGCGCTTGATTACACGACTACAGTGCAAAGCAGCAGGAGGACCAGGACTGACATTAAATGATCCTGAGTAATGACGCCGACCTTTCTAGGAAAGAAAAAGCTGTTGTTTTTTTTTTTTTTATGTTTCTGTGACCTCATGCAGTCATGAGAGTAATTACCGTCGCCTCTAAGTAGCAAAGGCAGGCGTAGCATGACTGTTATACCATCACAAAAAAATCTTATGGATGGCTGGGTGCAGCTTTGTCATGGTAGACATTGGTGCCTTGCAGTCATGATCATAATCTTTCTCTAACCTTAATGCAGAATTAATTTATTTAATTTTTGTATTTTTTTGGGGGGCCACTTGGAGTCAGCGGAACAAGCTGAAAACACAACACTTCCCATATGAATTTTCTATAATGTTGATATGGCCGAAATGTTAGCAAACAGCTGCCTATTCACACATCCGACAGACACGTAGAAATATTAGCACTGATTTGCATCGTGTTTCTGGACACCTGACAAATGTAAGTCCAATATTCAATCTCATTTTAGCTCTGTTTTGGGTTTCCCCAACACCTGAGAAAAGATACTTGGCTCTTTAGACGCCCCACTATGTTAACAAGCCAGCAGGTTACTTTGTCTGTATGCCATTTGGTGCTAGGAAGGTGCCATACATTGGGTTTATCATTGTTTTTTTGATGAACACAGCTACCTGCTGCTGACCAACGGGAGTCATCTGAAACAGCAAGTGCGTGGGCCGTGAAACCAAAACAATGAGCTGAAAGATGCTAAAAGGCTCTGCGGTGCTGAGGAAAACTGCAGTCAAGTGGGTTGTCCGTTGACAACTTTCACATTAGGCCATTTCACCCATTGTTAAGATAAAATAATTGATTCTAGTGCAGCTTCAAGTAAGAAGTTTTCGTTCGAAAACTCTCATATGAACTGTTTCTTCATCGTTCATGTGGTTCATTTTGGAAGGCCCGGACAAATCAAGGATCCCGCCTCATCTAAAGCCCAATCAGCTGCTGTTAATTTTCTCCCCGTTGCCCACTTCAATTTCTATCAATGGAAGCTTAATTACAGATATCCTCACCTTATGACTGTGTTTAAGGGTGTCCTGTTGCAGCAGTGGAAACTAAAGCCAAGTGAAAATCAACTAAAACCAATTTATTCCATTTAAAATAACTACTACTAAGGAGAAAAATTGGCAAGTCACAATAACTCAGCTGCAACTTCTTCCATTCTTCCAGGAAAGGCAGCAAAGGCAGCAAAGAAGACCACAAGAGAGCATACACGGATGCGAAACAATGCACTAAAAGTGGCTTCAGTGTTGAAGCAAATGTTTTATGAGGAACGAAACGCTTTCAACACACCTTTTAGGCCTCACACAATGGGTTTTGGTGAGGAACACTGTATATATAGTTGTTTCTTTATGAGAAAACTCCACAGCGGAGCTTAAAGAGCATGTTACCTGCAATTGGACTTAAATATTCAGGTCTCAGTAGGAGTGCTGAACATTTGGCCATTTCCCTGCCGTTTAGGGACATCGCATGATGGCACTCCCAGTACAGGATTTCTGGGTACTTTAGTCTTAAACATCCAGCAATCCTATTCTTCAGTTTGATTCTACTCAAATATACCCTTTCAATAAGTTGTGTTGTTTTATTCCTCTCACAGCTCACCCTTGTCTGACCTGGATCTCGGCAGCTATACTGCACATCTGTATGCCACCAGCACTGCCAGCCTGAAACACAGTGAATGCAGCCTGGAAGGAACACAGAGCATTGGCGAAGGTTGCCGTGCGACCCGTCCAGGGTAATAATCACCCACTGCTGAGATGCACTCTTTGGAACAGTTGCGGGGGAATGTAATGGCTTCCGTGTACATGCGTAACGTGCCACCGCTGCTGCTGCTGCTGTCTGAACACACTGAGCACTCATCAGTCACGGCCGTGTTTTGTTTTTTTCCTCCTTTATGTTCACACTTGCGGCTAACACCGATTGCTTTTGTGCATGTCGAGTTTATGTGCGCGGATGGTGTCTCCATATAGTTTTCTTCGCGTTCCTCAGCTCTGTGTATGTGTGCATGGGCATCTGCGTGTGCATGTCGATGTTGCTTACACAAGTCTGTTCTGCTGAGAGGCGACGCTATAGCCTCAGAACCAGCAGCCTATAATTACAGAGGCAGCTTCGGTGTGAGAGCAGGGAGCCTGCTGGGTAATTGCCACTAAGAGCACCAGAGGAAGTATAGCTCCTTTACGTCCAGCACTTATTCAAATGGATCAAATTGAGCCATTCCAGAAATTGAGACTGTAACATGATAATGAATACTTAATAAAATACTGCTAGACGTGGACTGTATAAGAGACTGAATTGCCATGACAACATCCAGTTAGAAATGGGATATAGATAAATAAGAGCTTGGTTGGTATCCGAGTGTTTTTAGTTGAACTAGGATGTATTGGAATAATTCTACAGCGAATAGTAAGTAGAGTAAGTGTTTGGCAGCAAAGAAAGTATGTGATCATCTGTGCTGGAAACTCATAGGCTTATGTTAATGTTAGCTGGAGACAGCTTCCAACACTGTTGCCGATGCAGTCAGGCTACCGCGTAAGTTACCATTGTCATATGACTATTCAGCCCGTCCTCACCAGAAAAACGGCCGTATAGGTCGTCTATGCAAGCAGCTCACTAATATCAATATAGTTGATATATTAGAGTAGCAATTGAATGCATTTATTTTAGTCTGCAGATTAAATGAAACATCAGCAACACTTGATTGACAAACAATTTTTAACTCTAGGTTCACTTACTAGATTTTACATAGTTGTCATAGAGATGGTTCAGTTGTCATCAGGTAGGTATGGAACTTCGGTGTTAACCGGTGGTGGTATATGACTGTTCCAATATTGGGCGTGTCCCAAGGCCATTCTACATAATAACTGCATGCAATTGTTGCATACCCTAACCCCAACCCTATTATTCATGGTATACTGTATTTTCATTTAGTATCCAAAATATCAACATATAGTACTTAGAGGAAATGATGCAATACGTGTGACATTGGATGCCAATTAAACTTCACAAACAGACATCAAAATGTTTTTCGTAAGAATTAAGAATAGTTTTGTTTTGTTTACCAAGATTTTTCTGGAGCAGGGTCACCAACAACCACAATTTATTCCATTTTCTTCCAGCTGTGAGCAGCTCCTGTATTAACTCTGTGCATTGTGACAAAATTTGTTAAATTGCATTGGTTTCTATTGTAATGTCCTAACTGCCGTTTTGAGCTGAACTTTTGTCGGACGCCCTTTTTCTACTTATTCCCGTCGCTCGAGGCAAAAGCGCTGGAACATGTACGGTCGATTCATGAAGTTTACACGAGGACACAACTTAAATAAGGTGGCAGCTGGCTGGAGGGAGACGGCCAGGTAGCCGGACGTTTCTAGTAAGAAGATTTATTTTTGTGTGTCTTCTGCCAGGATGTTCAGCAGAGCTTGCTAGCTTAGCAGTAAAGAAACATCTAAATATCGCAATATAAAATGTGTGGTTTCTGTTTAAAAAGTAGGCCTACAAGTGTAAATAGTTAGCAAGTACTCACCAATCTTTTACCTGAGTGTTTAACGTCTCACAGCTGATAGGTACATGGTTTGTATACATGACAACAGACTTGCATATGATTCAGTGTGGACAGAGAGCAGCCGATCTTACGCGATGCGACGCGGTAGTTGGACCTTCGCATTCTGTTCTGACCCAGACAGTTCTGTAACAAATTTGCTGTCTCCAAGCACAAGCCTGATGACATCATCAGGGTTATTTTCTCAGACTTAGGAAACACTTTATACAACAGGCTGAGCAGGACCCACTGTGACAAGTAAGCTGACATTTATGTGCAAAATTGATAAACTTACCCTTTAATGCCAAACTATTTCATGCAGGGAGACTGCAGCAAACAAAGGTAAGCATATTACATATTTTGTTGTCTCGATTCAGGCACCAAATACCTCTGCATCACTTATAGTACCTGGGTAGCATATACTGGTTGTGTCTATATTTACATCACTCTAGTTCAAATATATGACTGGAAAACCAATGAAGATGAATGAAAAGTGAATTTTACATATGGTTTGACTCGTCCGTCTGGTGTGGCCTCTTGAAAGGACGCTGGACAGCGCAGGGCGTTAAACACCCATGCACACTGACACACAAGCATGCTTTGGCAAGCCAGCAAAATCCGAGACATCCCTTAGGATCCCAGTGTCTGAGGGAGCTGACAGTTTACTGCAAGTGAAGTCTGCTTTCTCAAATATACAACCAGCTCAAACAACCAACAGCTCATTGTAACATATCTGAGGCGCTATCAGAGCAGAGCGAGTCATAAAGAAAAACAGCCATCTGTAATATGGTAGTTGGATTTTTATGGAGAAAGACGACATCTCTTCAACTGATATAGAGCACCCAGTTAAAATAGGTCATATTGGCTCTGCCTCCTCTGAAACCCATATTTTCCCTCAGGAATACCTCTATGCACCTCAAAGAGGTCATGTACTATATACTGTAAATGTAAATTTGGGGAAATATATGTATAGGCTATGCATTTATATAGCCTCGTATCATTTATCCAGCACTTCCCATTGTGCCTCTCATGAGTTAACCAATCCATCCATCCATCTGTCCATTTTCACCTACTTATCGCTGGTCGCGCTGGCAGCAGGCTAAGCAGGGTAGTCCAGATGTCCGACTACTCAGAAAAGTTTTCCAGCTCCACGTAGGAGACATTTCGGGGTAGTTAACCAATCTTCATATTTAAAATTGGGGGCATGCCCCTTTCAAGATATCTTGTTTCAGATGCAGGGCAAAAATACACAGCCTATTATTCAAAGGAAGTGTTTAACAATATGCCCTAAACCATCCAACAACTGGCAAAAGAAACACATTTCTGTACTAATAAATCAAATGTCCAACTATGAAAAAGAACTGAAAATAAAATACATTATGGTTCCTTAAACTGAGTTATGGTCTGCATACCTGTGTGGGAGTATCTATGAGAGCTGTGTGTAGGGTATGTTCCATAAAACATGTAGAGAACAAACCTGAACACAAAAACAGACACACACACACACACTGTGAGGAAGCCCCACGTGCTCATTTGCGCTAACACACAACCACTCAGCTGGCTTTGTCTTGAGTTACAAGCGCAGGCCATTGAGCTGTGTGCGCAGTGAACAACAGACAGTGACCTTGATCCTGCCCACTCTGACCCTGGACCATTTCCCCAACCCAGCACAAGACTGGTTGTACATCAGTATGTACGGCAGTAAATCGTATTCTATTGCTCTGCTCCGAAAAGACAGGGAGGACACTGAAACACAGAGCCACACAGGTTATGCCAAAGCCTGGTGGGGATGAATGAGATCGGGTTCAGCACTTGTATGAGGGATTTATGATAGACACAGATATGAATGTAAAACACCGAAGGCAGCCCACAGCTCGTCTCAGCTTTCAACAGCACTCTTATTTGTTCAGGACTAAAGCCCTGCTGCAGAGACAACTCCTTGACTCTCCTGACTCTTCTCAGTTTCTATATCCAGAGGGTCCACACTGATCAATGACGGTATAGAGGAGGGGAGTCTGACAGCCTACACACACTCACAAAGTCACTTGTGTTTGTATATGAATTTATACCCTCTATAAAGCACTATGGGATGAGCGTGTAAACAAACGCATTGCAAAGAAACTTTGCTTTGACCTATCTTGCTTCTTTGGAGAGGCTCTGTATCAATCCGTCAATCACTATGACTACTGTTAGCACTGAGACTGTGGACAGGGCTGGAAAACCAGAACACTGCAGCAAAATTGGGTATAGCATGAAACCAGGAGGGATTTGTTGAATCCGAATATTTTCAGGAGTTCAGTTTGGCAAACTGAGTCTGCGATGGGCTTTGGCGCCTTGCAGCGTGATCTCACCCCACTGGGCCACAGCAACAGTTGAAAGCATAAACTTGAGAGAACTTCTGCGAAAACCCCGCAGAGGCAAAACATAACTTTTCCCTCAACTTCAGCACATTAAAGCTAGAACAGTGCTGCATGTCGATCTTGGCTTTCCAAAACTGCTGCCCTTAGATGACCAAGCCTGTGCTTATATCATCCTTTAATATTCATGTCTTTTTTTTTGTGTGTGTGTGTGTGTGTGTGTGTGTGTGTTCTGAGGTATGCGCTTCGACAAGTCTGCATATTTCATTGGAATGTGAAGAAACATCTTTTGCCTTTTCATCACTGAGAGCCCAGGAGGGATGGGTATCACTGCGGTTCCTGTTGTGTGATTGGCATGCGCTGCTGCTCCTGTAATCTCATTGCATGGCTGACTGGCACGATCTGTGGAGTCAAACAGAATAAGGACTTCACATTGACATGCAAGGAGAGTCCCGGGACTGAATGGACAGAGACCAGTGGTTTCCTTGCTGTGATTTCCCCTTCTGTACTATACAGCCGTGCTAGTGCCTGACGGGGAGTGATACAAAGAGTTCAGTGTGTGAATGTCTAGGTGGAGAAAAGAGGGACAGGGATGATCTCGGTGTATACAGTAGGGTGGGGTGAAACCCAAACACAGACACTCTTAACAAGAGGACACATGACTAAACAGATGGTGAAAAGACTTAACACTCCACAATACACTCCCAGCTACTAGCTTCTTTGAGGGATTTGGAGATTTTTGTCATGTTGCAGCGTTGGATTTCAAGGCTGTTGGATTTAGGGAACACACACTTGATGATTACATAACTTCCCGAGTTTTGACCCTGTGGAACCTGCCAGTCTCTCCAATAAACTGCTTTACCAACCCAAAACAAACTGAATTAAGTCCGTGACCAGTTTACACTGCGGATAGAGATAGCAAGACAACATGTGAAAACCAAACGTGTTTGAAATAAGTGCGTGGGTCTCAGCGGCATTAGGAAGTAAGGGATCAGAGACTTGAACCTTCATACACAACAAGACGACCTGAATGACTGCCAAAACATTTGTACACTCAATCTAATCTTGAGAATCAGATGATTTTTCTTTCATGAAGATTACATTCAGATACATTTATCCCCAACTTAAAGCGGTTCTAATCCATCTTTTTATTTTAACAACAGGTCAAATTGCTACGTGTGATGTGAGAGGGCCTGCCTGTAGCGACAATCCCACAGAGAATCATCACCTGACTCAGAAGTTCCTTTTCAGTGTCTTTCAGCTCGTTGTTTTGGTTTACGTGCCCACAACTTTGATCTTTTGGTTCGGTCTCACCGCTCTCATCAACCTAAATTTCGAGCAGCGGCAGCAGCCAGCTGTCTTTGCCAAAAAGGCTCTGATAAACCCTCTGTACACTACCCGCCCAGCACCACATGACAGACAGACAAAGTTAGCGACTAGCTGGTGAACATACCGGAGCATTTCGCAGCCAAAGAGCACGATACTTCCCTCAAGAATTGGTGGACACCATAAAAAAGCTCTAGTGAATATTGGACTTACATTCATTGAGGTGAGAGAGTGGTGATTGGTGCAGATTTCAACGGGCATGTAGGTGAAGGGAACAGAGGTGATGAGAATGTGATGGGCAGGTTTGGTCTTCAGGACAGGAACGCAGAAGGACAGATGGTGGTAGACTTTGCAAAGAGGATGGAAATGGCTGTAGTGAACACTTTCTTCCAGAAGAGGCAGGAACATAGGGTGACATATAAGAGCGGAGGGAGAAGCACTCAGGTGGACTACATCTTGTGTAGACGTTGTAATCTGAAAGAGACCAGTGACTGTAAAGTAGTGGTTGGGAGAGTGTAGCCAGACAATACAGGATGCTAGTGTGTAAAATGACTCTGGT
>CM022476.1:28223911-28250458 GCA_011952105.1 Coreoperca whiteheadi
GACTGTGAATATATTGGTAGAAGGATGCTGAGGTTGGAGCTGCCAGGCAGGAGGTCTAGAGGAAGACCAAAGAGGAGATTTATGGATGTAGTGAGAGAGGATATGAAGTTAATTGGTGTGAGTGAAGAGGACGCAGAGGACAGGGTTAGATGGAGGCGCATGATTCGCTGTGGCGACACCTGAAAGGGAACAGCCGAAAGGAAAAGAAGAATTTGTTAGATAATAGTTGCCAATTTACACATCCAGCAGAAATTGGGCAGCAAAAGCATCCATTTGGAGTTGTGTTCCTCTCCCCCTCATTAACTTAATCCAATATTTATTCTCCTTTAAGCTTTATTTGGGTCTCCACCGACTCCTGAGAAATATATCTGGCATTGTAGTTGCAAAAGGCGCCTCTATGTTCACCAGCTAGTCACTATAACCTTGCCCGTTGCTATTTCAGCAGGTAGTGTACAGTAGGGTTTAGTGTTGCTTTCGTCAACGCAAATTATGACTAAATATCAAATATCAACTAAATACAACAAACCTTTATCACGTGACGGAAACGAGACGAGACGCAACGTAAATGCTAGTCATGTGACGATGACTGTAATTAAATGTTTAATCCAATGTTGTTGACGAATAAAAACAAGATTTAATGTGGTTTACAAAATAAAAACTATGCTAAAATGTCTGTTCATTTTTGTTGACCAAAACGAGACGATACGAAATGTTAAAAACGTTATTTCGTCTCATTTAGTCGCGTTCGTATTTCTTTATGTTTAGGAATCACATAGAAATCTAAAGACACACTTTTTGACAGCAGTTAGTCCCAGGTAGATCGCTAGTCGTTCCACAGCAGCTGCATGAAGGTGGGATTTCCAGTCAAATTGCTGGGAGCACCGAGCCGGAGCCTGATTGAGGGGCTCTTCACCGACGGAGCGCAGGGCCTGTTTCCGGGGACCGATCCTCTGTGATGACATGTCAACCTGAGCCTAGATTGATCACCCAAAGTCACCTCAATGTCCGTAACCATAACACTGGATCATCTATTCGCAGCACCAAACTCAAGCAAGTATAGTGAGAGCATTTGTGAGCGTTGGCAATCCTAGCTTCGGCACACTGGCTGAAATTGAGCTACGTCGTGTGTTTCCTCCTTCACGTGCCTACTCATCTTTTCCCTCATCATACTTAGGAGAAGTGAAGTGATGGAGGACTAGCCTTACTCCCTCTCTGACTCTCAGACACATTTATACCAGAGGAAGTCCCTCTGGACTGGCACGTGGCTGTAATGGCCTTTCTGGACTCAGAGCATTTGTGGACATATGAAGCTACTGGACCCCTGAAGCTATTATTGTATCAGTGCTGCTCTGACCATTTATCCAAACAAAATCAAATAAACTGCCTGACTACAGACCTGTGACTGCTTAACCAACACCTTTTGTTTTGTACATGTTTGGTGTTTATATGTATGTATATTCCTAGCATTTTGTGCGGCCAACGTACACCTACAAACATGTCAAACTACAGGTAAGCTATAAATTCCAAGCCATTCTAGCAGAAATGGAGGGGAATAACATACTAATATTTATATTTAGCTTTATTGGCCTTTGGAGAGTACATTAGGTATTAACTTCCAACATCTCTGGCTAAAATAATCCTCGTTTGAGAATTAAAGGTATAAGGATAATTTACATTTACATTTAATCATTTAGCAGATGCGACTTATCCAAAGCGACTTACACATGAGGAAGACAATGGAAGCAATTATAACAAGCAATTATAATATGGTTTGAAAACCAGTGATTGAGAACTGCAGGTCTTGGCCAAAGATTTAGCACGTGTCCTGGCAGAGCTACCACCTAGACATCCTTAAACATTCACATATCAGGGCGGTAGTCACCTATTTAACATAGGGAGAGGCCATTTTCAACGTACGCCTTCTGCGACCCGACCCTCCAGGGGCGTCTGGAAATGTTTTGAAACTTAACTGCTAAGCTGACCATTTTAAAGAATTTTGAAACAACAATCCTAGACTCATTAAGTAATGATAATGTTTGGTTAAAATGAAACTATACCTTACTCTAATGAGTCTGACAAGGGCCTGGACCTTGTCCACCTTGAGATCAGGACATTGAGACCCGATCAAATCCCCACACTGTTTGGTCCTTTAAATGTTGGTGGCAATACATTGCCAAATAAACAAAGTCTAATACTTTACTGTCTTCTTTGATGGTTTCCAAGGTGTCTGTATTCTCACTCACCTCCTTTGCTTTTTTCTGGCTTCCTTTACTCCTTATGTCGCCCTCTCCGTCCACTGAGTCCACAAGAGTCAACACGAGATCATTTGGTAAATGACTGCATGCTGGGGGGGGGGGGTTATGGGTCAAATACAGGACTTTGTTGATATATTGAGATATTTAAAGTTTTAAGTTACGTTACGAGTCACGTCACGTGACTTCCTACTACCTAACCATAGACGGTATAAAAGAAGTGGACGTAGTCATGTAACATTACCCATTTATTCCTTTTCTATTTGTACTTGTTTACAATTTACAGAAATACTTGACTTGGATATAGACATTGTATGTTGTTGGTCATTGTTGCTTTTTCACATATATTGACTATACACCTATTTGTCATCCACTATAATAGTTCTATTTTTATTGCCGTACCTTTGTTCAGCTTTGTTGTCCTTATTTTTAGTTGTATGTCTATTTTGGTCTTCCTGTAAGTTGTTCTTGGAGATGTTTGTAACACTGAGAGCAACTTAAAACCGGAGTCAAACTCCTCGTATGTGTTCACATAGTTGGCCTATAAAGCTGATTCTGACATGTCCCTAGTATACTGTATTACTGTAAGGCCAGTATTCACAAATTCACCGGAGTCACTTGGAGGCAGTCAGGGGGTTCACATCCGGAGTCCCGTCTGTGGTTAGTTTTAGGCAACAAAAGCGTTTACGGTTAGGAAAAGACTGTGGTTTCAGTTAAATGTTAAAAATCACATTGTGTCACTGCTGACATTTTCTGTATTACAACCAAGACCGTGATCTTTCTCTAACCATAACCATGCCAAAACATAACCATAAAAAAAGATAAATACGGCTGTAGTCAATACAACTGGATATTTTTATTGCAAGATCGGATATTTTGGTGAGAATCTTGCTTCCACCTTGATACACTGAAGGGGAATTGAATTTCGAGCCGACAACATTTGAAAATACAAAAAAACGTCATTAAATTGTTTTCAGATGCCCCTTTCCCTATGAAAACTGTGAAACAGTGTGTTCTTTGGATTATCCAAAGTAACACAAACGGGACACTGCTTCTGATGATGAATCATATATTTCAACCGTGAAAGCACCACAAACAAAATGCTATTCCCCTCTATTGTATTGGGGTGGAGGCAGAAACCTCAGAGACAGATATATCAAAACTATTACACACACAGACACCTATGACTGTCTTTATAATTAATACTTCAGCACTATGAGGGGAGATGTACTACAAGGAAATGATCAGTAACAGCTCATTAAGGCAAAGTCATTATACGGTATGACACACTGGCAGTCTATAAACACTCTGTGGTTGGATGAGCCTAAAAAGGTCTGTGTGACGGGTGCCATAAATTGCAATCACAACTACAACCTGACGTCACACTGCAGGTATGTGGAGGCACGGAGATCTTTTCCTGCCACCTGCAACGATTGTGTCACACATTCAGTATATTCGATGACCACAGGGACGTAAATGTGTGGCAGCTCTGCTTTCTGCTGAAGAGAGTCTCTCTCCACGTGTCCAAGTCAGGCTTAATGACGACATCAGGAGATTTAATAGCCGTTTTAGATTTTGACTCTCGAAGTAGATGAGTCATGCAGCTGCAGAATAGACACATCTGCATGTAGTCTGATGAGACCGCACTATTGCTATTATCAAAGCCAGGTTTGTACTCAGTCACTAAGTTTGGTTAATAAAATATACAGTTTTCAGAAAAATGCCTGCCAAGAGATGAAGTGTGGATTCATAGACACTGAAACCATGTCTGAATCCAGTAGCGAGTAGTCTAAATCTTATTTTAGGACCTGACCTGTCACAACAGTTAAAGGCAGCCCTGGAGGATAATGACCTCATCAATGCCGTTTGCCAGCACCTAGGGGCCGCCTTGACTGCTTTGTTACAGCAGCAATAAGGCAAAATCCTGTTTGTACCAGACACTTTGAACAGTGGGTAGAATGATACTGAGCAGCAGGCAGACTCACTGGGCCACTGGTATGGCAGCCTACCATCTGACCTTCGGCACATCATCACTTGGTCATTATCTAGGCGGAGAGGAGCAGAAGGGCCACTTAGTGAGAGTGCACTGTTGAGCCGAGCGTGCTATGTAAACACATTTGTGTGGACATGCTTAAATCTACTTCGCTGGCGGTTTGCGGGTGTTGGTGGTAAAGTGCATCAACACTGAACAGCAGCACTCCGATATCGCTCAGGCTCATCACTGTCTAATAAATCAGCAGAACACATCCCACACTTAGGCTCGGAGAGTGGTCATCTGGTATGCTCTCTGGCACGTGCCTTTGGATTTGCGCAGTAACGTAGCGCCCAAAACGGACTCCGCTGAAAACTTACGTCCTCTAACGCAAGCGGAAACGTATCTGTCGGTAAGTGTTTAGCCCAGCGGCCTGGCCGAGCGATAAGCGATCCATTCTAGAGAGATGGCAGCCTGAATAATACAGCCGTTTGTTCTGTTTGAATGAAAAGGAGTTGGCACCGGGGCAGCTCTGCTGGCAGATGATCCGGTGGCAGAGTGCCGCCCTCTCTCAGGCAGAGGAGAGGGGGTAAAAAAACAACAAAAAAATAGAGTTCTCCAACAGAAGCCGCCTTCACATAACCACCAGAACAGAGGGGGAAAGGAGAAATCACACATTCCAGCAGTCTTGAGGTCACAAAGCTCGAAGCTAATAGGTGAAAAAAAAATCCTACAAAGACGTAATTGACCGCAGAGGGGGGAATCGCACCGTGGTGTAGCTACCTGTTACTATCTGACATCAGCCCCCCTGGAGAGGTTGTGCCCATGGAAACTGGAGCCTGAGAAAAGTGCTGTGCAAGGTGCTTTTTCCTGCCCTTCTCTTCCCCTTTTGCTAACATTAATTGGTTGCCAACAGCACTTGACTGTAGCGAGTTGAGGCCTCCCTCTCGGCAGGTCTTTAGCTTAGTCCAGAGAAAGCTGGGGCCCAGATGAGTGGAGGGTTTTTGCCAGCTCCCAGCGCCAAGCTGCCAGGGAGTCGGAACAGGGTTGCATTTGGAGTGATTAGCCATTATGTGTCACGCAAGCCTGGGCTGAGCCGAGGTCCACTCCTTCTTTGCGTCGTGTATAGGAGGAAATCATTTCATCCGTTAGTCTCAGGCCACCGATGACAAGGTGGGGGAGATCATCAGCTTCCTCCTAACTAGGTCACTGTGTTATTCAAGTTGAGCAGGAGACTGGAAGCAACAGAAGGCTGAATGTTAATACTCCCCCTCACCCACCGCTGGAGATCTTGTTAAAGGACGCCACGGAAAACTATGAGAAGAAAAATGGAACAACCATAATTTCATTCCTAGAACAAACAAGTGTAACACACCAGAAGCCTTGACTGATTTAGCACTTTGCTTTTTTTTTTTTTGTTTAGCTGTGTACAGTTTATCCACTGGGCCCAGTATGGGTAGCAGGAATAATAGCAACTATCAACTTCACCATTATATAAATCTTTAAACTGATACGCTGTTTGGGCTCTTACAACATTTTAAGGTTAGTATTCTCTTGACACGCTGTCGTCGAGCTGAGGATCGTTACAGAAATTTATCCGATGGCTGCCGCTGTCGAGGGCCTCATCTGGAGTCGGGAGCCAAAAGCCAAATCATTAGTCTTAGAGGCCGTCAACATGCCAGTCACGAAGACCCCATCTTTTCATTTGAAACTTTCATGATAGAAAATACGCCTCTTCAGAAACAGCCGACTCAACTTTGGGCAACCTCAGTCGGCAGCGGCTACCGCTCGAGGTGTCGGATCTGAAAAGAGGCACTGAATTGCCTGTAATAAGGTCCCTCTCAAGTTAAACGGCGCGGCCCTCAATGACTTCTGCAGCGATCATCTTACACCACAATGGCTTGAGGTTAAAATGAGAGACTCGAGCTGAAAATGTGGGCACCTGCAGAGCCATTAAACTTTCAAAGGGATTCTGGTAAGAAGCACAAGAGCAGTGAAGTGAAAGGATTTTCGTTACTTTGCCATAGGCTTTATGTAGTCAATTGTTCATATGCTTTTCCTCTGAAACACTGCCCATGTTACCATCAATGGGATGGAATCTGCTTTTTTTCCTGACGTGACACAAAGTCTCAATTGTCCATATGAAATATTTACAGTGATGGTCTTGCTGCAGCAGAAAAGGGTTCGGCATGTGTTAAACATCACCCTCTTCTACACACATTGTGGTTTCATCATAGTATTGTTGGTACAGTCTGTAATGTTCATCGAACATGATGGTGTGACACCCTCTAGCATTCGTTAGTTACAAAAATGTTTCAAATGTATCAACATTCTGTTTAACAATTGCCATTTTTTATTTTCATATAGTTGAAGAAGAATCCCCACTTTGAATAGTAGTAGCAGCAGCTGAAACCATGTGTTTGAATGAATGTCAGGTCCTATTGTTCATCTGTTATGAGCACCTGCATTACTTAAGAGTATAAAGTATGTGTTATTAATACGTCCCAGCAGCAATGTGAAGAAGCCAAATGTTTACACTGATTCTGTGTGTCGATGTTTCTCATCAAATTTACACCGGCAGCGTTGTCTGCAGTGAGCTTGCATCATTATGTTTCGTCGGAACTGTCAGGCGGTTTTGCGTTGTGCGTTTTCCGATTTATGCAGTTGCCTCGAGGAATTATAGGATAATGCTATTTTCTGAAGGACATCGTAAGAGAAGCACGCAGAGAAAAGAGTCAGACGTAATTTGTGTTGGGTCATATGTACCTGACGTTAGCTAACAACCATGAACTACTGTTGATGGATTTAACGTTTCATTTCTTTGAGGAATGGGTTGTTCCTTCTTTGAAATATTTGAATTTACGTCATGGTTTTTGTGGCTTTTAACCTTTCTGAGTACCAGATGGTTGGTTTTTACTGCATCAGACAAATTAAAAATGTATACATTACCTTATCAATCACAGACGTGCAATTTAAATTAATGTTCCGTACCTTGCAAGGTTTCTTGTATCCCTTGTTTTGTGTTACTGTATTGTATGGGCCAAATTAATGCATTTGGACATTTTTATTTTGAATACCCCCTTTTAAGTAACCTCGTCTGCTGCGTCAATTTTGACTGTCCTGTTTTTGTGTCTAATGACGCTCCCTGATCTATGCAAGTGCAAAACTAAATTGCTGGAGTTCCCACATTGTATAGATTATTCAAGTATCAGTCACAATGTGGTACCCATAATGACACTATTATACCGCTGAAAGTAAATAGCAAATTTCAGCTATAATTTCTAATTATGTCCTTATCTTGATGTCATGCACATCACAAATCATTAGTCTTCCAGCTGAGCTACTTGGCTCTTCAGTTTATCAGACACGTGACTGTTACCAGAGCTGAGTTGTGGGAAAGCAGAGCTTTAAGAAGTTATGTCCTAGACTCCAAAGTCTCTTTCTAAACACAATGTTAGCTAATGCTTTATCACCTCGCGAACCAAAACTGTCTCCCCCATGGCCACCCACCCCCAAATTGGAGGGCAGCCCGGAGGCATGCAAAGGTAATGTAGGGGGATTTCTCCAATCAAATAGCTGTGAGGGCCTGGCGCTGCTGAACAGCGAGGGCTTCCTCTGCCTGCAGCACTTTCCCCAGCTTTGTTCTGCCCGTTATCTTTGGCGGCAGATAATCCTGAATGCGCTGCATGGATCACAGCTGCTTCGCCACGAATCAAGCAGCGGCTCATCGTGCATGTTAAACTCATTACATATTCAAAAGGGAACTAAATCTTCCTGCATATCTGCTCGCTGGAGGGCCGCGTGCATGTGTGTTTGCGTGCATGCATCCGTGTGTGAGTGCGTGCGCGTCAGCCTCCCCCCTCCATCCTCAAACAGTGTCTGCTAACGGCATTTTTCACCCCCCATTTAACCTTCCCCTTTTCGTCCTTACCCTTGCTCACATCCACTCATCCCATGCTCTAAGACATGGGGAAAGAGTTGGACTCGAAACTTCCTTTTTCTGGACTCTTTGGCGATGAGCTAATACGAAGTAGCTGTTGACACGCACCAAAAGATGTGTCGAAATAGACAGATGTGTGCGGGTGTGTTACACAGGGGCAAGGCTTTAACCACCATCTATGTGGGCATGAACAGATCGGAAGGGTGAGATAACTGATAACTGATTGAGGGGTCAAGGTTCTAACTGAGCAACCTCTGGGGTCACACATCATTGGATTTTAGAAATTCGCCGGCGTGCACTGTGTAAAGGCAAGTTCCGGTGTTCAGAATGGGACTTGAATGAAAGCTGCACTATTCAATATTTCTATACCCACAGTGGATCAATGGACTACATGTGATCTGAAAGGGGTCGCTTGGAGTGACATACCCACAGAAAATCATCACGCAGCACGGCACTTCCAATCAGGTCTATGGAGTGTTTTAGCATCTTTGCTCTCATTGTTTTGGTTTTACAGCCTGTTTTCAGCTACACAGCTCTGATGAACCATCATGTACACTCCCTGCGCAGCACTAAACAACAGACGGACAAAGTTAGTGAATAACATTTAGCAGCTAAAGAGCAAGATATTTGCCTCAGGAGTCGGTAGAGACCAAAGCAGAGCTAAAGGGAGAGTGGATATTGCATGTACATTTGTCGTTTTGCTGGTAAGACTACTCCAAATGAATGCTAATGTTGCTCCATGTCTGCTGGATGTGTAAATAGGCAATTGTTTGCTAACACATTCGCCAGTGTTTACAATATGTTCAGCTACCCCTAAGTGGCCAAATAAATCAGTTGTTGCTGACCTTGCACACCACAGGAACTGGACAGGTATTATACTGTAATATTAACCTCAACCGGTAAACCCACTTTGTACATTACACTTGTTTCAATTTTAAATTTCTACTTATACCCACTTTGTACCTGTATTATAGTGTATTATATTTTCTGCTTTTTGCTTAGTACTGCCATTCTTGTGTGCACTGACGTGATAGTGAGCTGCTGTTATAAAGAGTTTCCCCTCGGGGATCAATAAAGTATTTCTGATTCTGATTCTGAGGTATTACATTTAAATCTGGAATCACAATTACAATATTGCAGAGATATGGCAAATTAGCTATATTGTGGATCTAAATTGAAATGGGTACGATTTAATTTAACTGACAATTTTTTTTACATAAAAATACAGCTTATTTTAGTAATTTGCAGTTAATCTAATTGTATTTATTTATTCTTTTTCATGCCCATGTTAACACCTGAATGGGATGCGACAGCTTGTCACCATTAAAGAAATTGCTGAAATTGCCCTTAACTGCTACACACTGAACTCACACACAACCTACACTTGCCAATGCTTCGCGGTGCTCGCACAAAGAGCTCCAGACAACAGCCCATTCATTTATTTAGTTAATTAGTTGACAACGAGCTTTACAGATAGTCTGAGTATTGCCACAGAAACTCAATTAACAAAGACGGTTAAATCCACCCCTAAATGGGATAAGGCATACACAAGCTCAGCAGCCCATCTAATTACACTATATCCCAGCTATCTTATTTGGATTTCTCATAAGCAGGATGAGGGCGAACCTGACCCTCTGTATCAACAAAATGATAATGACATGGACTGACTCTAAAATGAACAATAATAATGCCATAAATGAACAAAATCTACTGGGTTAAACAGGAGAGAAGTTACGTGTATTCCCTTCAGTATAACCAAATCTGCTTAAAGAGATCAAGGGAATAACCATACGATCTCCAACGAGAGAGCTCAACTGTCTATTGTAGCGCATGACTTGTATGGTCTACCAAAAGCTCATACAATTCACATGCGTGCAGCAATCACATTGTATTCTAGGATCTGCACCGAGGGGATAAAGCAGCAGATCGATCCACAGTGGACATGTGTTCAACAATGTTAGGTAAATAAGTCCTGTTGATAATACGCTTGCTTGCATGTGTGGCTCAGTCAGTGGCCGTTTATCTATCTGCAAGTCCTCACCTCCACGCTCACCCCCTAATCCTGTCCCCAGACAGGCTGATGCCAGATCAGCAGTGACTTCAGGCTGGAGGGACAAATAAGCCTGCTGGCCCAAGGCTCAGTCTCCATAAGTTACCACCGTAAAGCTATAAAACTACACTGTGTCTTTATACCTGCGCATCATCAAGCTAAACCATGATCATTTTCATTTATTGAGCAGTGCAATATATCATTCAAAAAGGGAGTGAACTGATCACTGGGAAATTGTATCTCTAAATATATAAATATATTTATATAAATATAAATCTTCACATTAAATATTTTTAACTCCAAAAAAAATACTGTTCTCAAATGCAAATGATTACACGGTGAACATACTTTTAGATTTGGTTACACTTTGTTCTATGGGCGCTTAATGGCGCAATAACTTTTAAATAGTTTCTATGTAATTTGGTACTAACTTTCGTGATATGTAAAATAGAAATGTCCTCATACGAACAGCACCGTTGAAACCCCAAGTAAACATGAATTTTGTGCTTGCCTGTAGACAGATTTCACATATATTTGCATTTTCAGCTCACCTGCTGGGCACTGACTGAGAGACTACAAAGGTTACACTAGCAGCTAACTGGTATTAATGAATTCGAAGTGTATCAATTGAACAATGTCTTTATTTGTCTGATAATTTGCAGAAAATTAAATAGCTCTTTTCAGGAAACATTCTTGAATATTATTAGGAAATGACGGACCATAGAATAAAGCATTACCGATGATTTTCAGCAATTAGATTTTTTGCCAGGATTGCAGCCATGCAGCCATTACTGCAGTAAGCAGTGTAGTATACTATATGTATACGTGTTCAAGGATTTTGAGCTGTTTGAAATAATTTACCACATTTTTCGTTGGAAAAAATAAACTAGGAAGCCATGGAGCTGCAGTCTTTTTCAAATGTGTTATATGTCATATGTTAGAAATGCAATAGCCTACCCTTTATGAGTGCCACAAAATAACTCATTTTCCGGCAACATTCTGCCTAAAGGCCCAGCCGCACCGCCATTTAAAACAGCAGAACTGCAAAATCAGTTCATTACAATGGAATAGCCACAATCAGCAGGGGTGAAGTAACTCCGCGAAGTTCAACTTTGGTGAACTTTGACACGCAAGAGCGAACCGTTTCGGAGTAGCAGGCCGACTGAAGGATCAGAGAGGTGGAAAGAGTCCAAAACACCAACCAACTACTTTCATATACCCCCTCTGATGAAAAATAAACTGCTCGACAAGAGACGTGGTTTGCAGGAATCCAGTCATGGTACAAATGCTTCTCTGGCTCTGTTAGTAAGCCATGCAGCTTGGAGAGTTATTGTAACAAGCGCTAGCATGCTTCCAGCTGGCTAGAGTGTTAGCTCGCAGGCTACGGTAGTTCATCAGCTAGCCTTGAGAGTTGTCACTTCCTCACCAAGCCTTTTTCATAAGGACTATCATTTTCTTTCACCTTCACACGTTTCATGTTCAGACTTGCTGATGGCATTCACGGTTCCCCTGCCCCTTCAGGGATTCCACCATGCAACCATCCAGACACCACACATGCTCCGCTAATCTACCGGCTAACATTTGACGTTTCCACATGCTCACCAGGTTTGCCTAGGGGACTACCGGCTGCCGCTCTGCTCTGTTCCCCATAACACCCATAACTCAACGCCTGAAAGACGCCTGAATCTTTCAAACATACACGAAGCTGTCTATAACCCAGGATCAATTTCCCCTCCTGACATTTGGTTTTTTTAGGTCGGCCTACTTATTGGTTGCGAAGAGATAAGCAGTGGCACTTTGTTGGTTAGAAAGACAGAGTGTGTGAGAGCAGAATAAAATTATTGAACACAAGTGCAAAAACACAAACCATTGCAAAGGGAAAGCGCAGATTGTCCATATCAATAGCACTTCTATCGTGCATTACAACCTTCAGGCTCTGAAGTATATCTGAAGGAGCACTAGCACTTGTTCTTCTTCAAATCAAACAGCAGGCTTCTTCATTGTAGACTTCCTCTGTTCTCTCTGGGTTTTGAAATAGGTCAGATTACACCGGTAAGACGGTGGCTTCTTATTTTACACTGACACATATGGATTGGGATTCACCGCCACCCCAGTGCATGCTCAGAATTTCTATCAGGTACTTCTGTCAGGCCCCCCCGTCCTTCGCCCTCAGTCCTCTGTCTCAACACATCATCCTCCTGCCACCACCTCCACACTTGCCACCATATCATTGTCCTATTATAATCCATTGTTTGAGGAGCGCAGCGGAAAATCAATGTCCGATTATAGCAAACACACAAAGTGAGCCGTTGTGATGTGAAAGCCTGTCAGAGCTGTATATGAGCTGCAAAAAATATATAGGCTACATCTGCTATATCTGGTGAGCACAGGTCAGGGAGAAGCGAGGGGGTCCACAGAGCCTTTGATTACACTACAAAGTCTTTAAAAATGCACTCGGGTCAGTGGAATGCAAACTTAGATCGATTGCGCATCTGAATGAACAGCCTGGTGGGTTTGTCTTGTCAGCTTGATTAGATTCAGGAGGAAAGTGGGTTGATGAGTAAACATGACAGCATCAATATTGCATGAGACTGAACATCCAACGATTTCTTTCTTTAATGTCTGTAAGAGATCTGGGTCGAATCCTCTTAATACTCTCTAATGAAACATTTTTCATGGATTAAGCTGCCACGTTGAAAATGAACGTGGAACGTAGAAAGTGTCAAACGCGGGAAATAGTAATAAAGCTACAAAGTTAGCCGCAAAATCAGAAACGTGCGTTTCCCAGTGCAAAGCCATGTTCTAAAAAGCCACAGCACAATTTCACAATAAGAATCATTCATTTTATATAAAAGAGCAAACATTTAAAAACCAACCCCCTTTTTTTTTTTTTTTAAAAGCCACAAACAGCAATCCTGCAAAAGAAATGAGGCTTCACCCCTCGTCGTGGTAATTCCAGAGCCATAAGAAGAAGTGGAAAAAAGTCTACCTTGCTTATATGTAGCCGGGGCACTTCAGTGGCATTGTGCGTGCTGTAGCTGCAGGGTGCTTGTGTTTCCCCAGTGAACCGAAGCAGATGTCAGCAGAGACACCTGCTCTGCCTCAGCCTCCTCCTCCGCTGCCCGCCGGCCCGGGTGTCAGGGGCCGCCCTGCCCCAAAACACACCCATCGCTCAGCCCCCTGGCATGCTATTGTCTTAAGCACCGCCGCGGATTTATGAACTCGTTAAGACATTTTCACACATTTCTCATCTGTTGCGTGACCATTAGACGTTGTAAGCTAAGGGAACGATTGCGGTTAACTTATGAGCAAAAGAGGGTGTCATGAGTGTCGTTATTGGTGCTAAAATATGACTGTGATTGCTTTGATGAAAAGACCTAAATTAGTGATAAGCATGAAAAAAAATTCTAAGGAGCTTACAGTCTCTTACCAAGGGACTAGGTCTGGGTTAGGGCTGGGTGGGGGGCGCAAGCGTGTGGTAGAGGCTGGCCATCTGTTTGGGATGTTTCATGGTGGGCTTGCTTCAGCACCCGTATGACTGATTGGCAGCTGGGTAATCCAGTGTTTGCAGTTGTAGGTGGGAGTCGCAAGGATTCTCGGTGACGAAGGACATCGAATCACGCGGCCTTCGCAACTGCAAAAAAAAAAAAGTCAAATGTGTTGTGTAACTTGGCAGTGATGGCAGTGATCTTAGGCCATAAGTTGCTGCTGTAATCAGGCCCTGCCCAGCAAAGACACAAGGAACAGTGACCTACATTCATCCTCATCTGAATGACAGATGTCCCCAGTGTCTTTGCTGCGGAGTAGTAGTACATGCTCATTCTTTAGCGATTACGGCTGCACGCCACACGGCTCAGGCATTCACAGCTTCTACAGTATCTGAAAATGTGTCCTGTGTAATTACACATAATGCTCTAACATGTAATGCTGTACTGCGCCTGGATGAACGACATCCTTACACAATAACGATGATTTTATTTGGACTATGAATTCAGACGAGTCTTCACGGCAGGTAGCTGCAACCTCTTGTTTCTCTCTTGCAAGGCTGGAAGTATCAACCGGACAAAGCAGGCAGCTGCCCCGTGGCCCCCGGACCCCCACGGGGCCCAAAGGTTCCAGGTTCACCTTGTGGCAATTAGTTTGTCATGCTTGACTCCAGAGAAACTTCACTCAAGGCCCACTTATTAGGTTTTTTCCGAATCTTTAAACTGTATCTTGGGCTCTTCTCTTCAAGACATTTGAATGTGCCAACTCAGGCTTTGGGCTCTTGTGATGGAACTTTTTACTATTTTCTGACATTTTGTAAAGGAAATGATTAATTGATTAACAGAGAAAATAACTGACAGATAAATCTAATATATATATAAAGTATATACTGCATACGTGTGTGTATATATATGAAATGACAACAGCTGCATTATATATATATATATATATATATAAGAGAACTGGATTCTAGATGCATTGTCTAATCTACTTCCCTTATGTGTCCTTGAGCAGGGGAGTGACTTGCATACTAAAAAAATCACGTTAAAACTAGAAATAGAAGAAGGAGAGTGGGTAACAAAGTTAGAAAATCACATTGTTGTAAGACAATACGTCTGACACTGATATGGTTGAGGTTCCGTTGCCTTTTACCCACATTTTGTGACTCGGCGTGTACCTCATAGCGCTTTTTTATTTTCTTTGACGTGACAAATGACTAAGCTGGTTCATTCATCTCCACAGCCATTACCAACAGAAATCTGGCTGTCCAAGAGGCCTGGCTAATCTGTGGGCATACTGGTAAGGGGATCGCATCTGTCACATTACACACCTGCGCTGTTGTTCTTCACCATAAAGGCAAGGTCAGATTTCCCTCTGGAGCGCACACACGCACACATGCAAACAGCTAGCTTTAAGTCACTGGTATTTTCAAGATTTTGTCTGCACCCAATCCATAGCAGGAGGCCAAGGGCAGTAATACGCTGCACAGGTACAGTTTACAGTTAAACCTACTCCTTCAAAATACTTGCGGTGCAGAGTTGTAGACCAGTTTAACCACTGATCAATCAATAACACATGCCAAGACCTCACCACATAAGAAGTGCACCGTACAAAATTGATCCTAAAAGGTAATTTACTGTCTCTTTACCTTAACATTCTGTCTTAAATGAGAATCCTTTTGCTTGGAACGTAGATTCACTTCTTATTTTCATTTTGTTTAAAAATCGTATACGGGCAACGATTCACAGGGGTGGAGCCAGGCTACAATGGCACCAATTGTTGAAATATTCACACACACACAATTTTCCACTCCCAGTCCAGGATGCGTGATGATTTTATACTGCACAGACGTCACAAGGAGGAAGTAAGGGTGGATGGGCGTACAAAGCACATGAACTTTACAGCAGAAACAACTTGCTCATGTCAGACTTTCGGGGGTGGACACAATAAATAGGTACTTTGAATTGCGCTATCAAACCTCGGCCAACTCCATTTGTTGCCTGTAGCCTACAGCAATACATATATATAATTGTAATAAAAAGAAACGAAAGGCATTGCCAAGTAACAGTTCTGCTTCTGTCACAAATGCAGCGAGACTTGCTGATTGTGCGTCAGCCTCCTGCATCACCTTTTCAGCTTTTTTCTCAGGCTAACTACTAGCTTCCCTACCAGTAGTATATTTGCCTATATCTGTCCTCAGGCTCACGTAGCTGCGGCCTTACTTAGTTATAAGCGGAAGGACCCTGACACAATATAGGGTCCTATATTGCCTCATGGCAATTTTGCACCTGCCACAAAAAGGCTTTGGTGTCTTCTGTTTGCGACTGCGTTTGTGATTTCTATCTTGATCAATCATGACTGATGCCAGGCCCGCAACACCTAGTGAAAATGTATTCCTCCCATTTCCATCTGCACCACACATGCACCACACGCCTCTGGCAATAAACTTAAAAGTCAGACACTGTGCCCTTGTGCGGTGTGCCTTTGGCTGAAATTGAGCTATGCGCCATTAGTTCACATAAATAAAGCCCTTTAAACCAAACGGGGGATTTTCAGTAACATCCACTGACAGTCCTAAAATGATAGATCTATCCTGAGATGGCCTAGGACCCAGCACACTTTGCTGCTCAACCTGAGGACTACTGACTGTAGGTCGCCGGTGTCCTCACCCAAACTGGCCAAGCAGATGGTCGGAGATTTGTTGAAATAAATTACCCACGGTGAATCTCCCATACCGGGATGGCGTAAACAGGAGAGGGAGATTTTGTCATGCAAGAGGTCTGCTGTTCACTTTATGAGCTTGTTGAAAATGCTTGATAGGGAGGACTTGTGGTGCCTCAGGAAATGTTGAGTTTGAGTTTATCCAGTGTTTTTCTCAGTTATTATTAAAGCAAGGTCAAAATGTCCGTCATATTCCTCACAAATCTCACAGAAACATCTTGTGTTATTAATTATTAGTTCACTTAAGTAAATGTTTAAGTCCCACACATTGTTTGAATTGTGGGTAAAAGAAGTGGCAGGTTAGGCCCAGTAGTGAAAATGGTATCTAACACTTATCAGTCTGCAGTTCTAATCTGTAAAGCTGAGCTACAATCAACAGACCTGGACTTCTGGATCAACTGAGGCTTAAGGTTGTTGTTTTGTTTTCGTTTGGCCTCTCTCGACCCTCGAAGGGACATTTTCAAAAACAAATGATAATCTTCCTGGATGGTTTTCTGAATCTCAGACAATCACTCACAGTAGCCAATAGTCCAAACAGTTAGCTAAATGTAATGGATAAACGGTTGATATAGAAAGCTAAATGTAATGGATAAACGGTGACTAGGTAAATGTAATGGAGAAATGCAAACCTGTCCAAGCCAACCCACACACTGACAGTTACATTTTATGAATCATTGTAACAATATACACCTTTATATAAATAACAGTGTTAAACAGCATACACATTTAAGTCAGTTTAAATGAACACATTTGGAATGTGATGGGTGGTGTTGATGAAGGGGTTCTTGAGTTCATCTCTAATGTTTGCGTACATCAGAGTAAAAAGGGTTGGGAGCCACTGTCTTACACCCGTGTGGCAATATTCCACCAGACAGTCTTTGTCTGTGCTGAGTCTGACATGTTTCAGAAGTATGCTAAATGCTTCAATAATAAAACAATAATAAAAGTCCTGATTATAACAAAAATTACAACATGCTGAACATTATTTCAGCTGCATTTTACTCTTCACATTTTACAGGAGCGGATGAAAATCTCTGTTGTGTTTTTTCAGCTCTATCAAGATTTATCTGCCTACACTAGAATACGTCTCATAGGCATCGCACTGAGTCTTCTCTTTATGTGGGAAACTGCAACGAATGTGAATTATAAGCAACTCACCTCTGTGCTGAGAAGAGGACTGTGGTTTGTTGTTTGGTACCTTGAGTTGAGACCAGACTTCGATACCGTGTTCAACTTGTTTGACGTACACTAATCAGCGCAGTTGTTTGCCATGCAGCACTCAATAACTAGCTTGTCCTTGCAGTCTAGGAGGCATTTGCACTTACAGTAAACTACATACCTGTGAATATTCCACGTGTAATTGGATCCAAATGTGATCCTCAATGTGCTGTGGGTGCATTCACACCTGTACTTACCCTATACACACTTGGGTGCCAAGTGTGAACAAGGCTATGGTATATGAATACCGTGTGTGGGAACAGTTGTAGCTCAAATATAAAACTTCAAAGAAGCTACACAAAGCAACTATAAAAGCTTTTTTACAATCGGCACGGTTCAGGTTATAAGGGACTTTAAAGACTAAGACCGATGCCAGTATGTCTGGGCGTAAACTGCTGATAGCTGAAATTTCATGCCAGCACAGCACTTTGTTCAACCTTAAAAAAGGACAACTACAGTTACTTATTGGGTTTGATTTTCGTGGGCCTGGTCATTCGTTCTATCGGTTATGATAACACTGAATTCACCAAAGTAACTGCTGATACTAGCTTGGAACAGGGTGACGTCGCTAGAAATACACCGGACAGGGTAAGAAACACAAGCAGTCAGGCGAACAGAATTGTCACGTCTCTAGCTCTCAGCAATTACTTTGGTAGGTACATTGGTAGCATAAATGAAACAACTGATGTCCAGAGCGATATAGCCCAGGTTGCAATAAATCCTAGTTTTACTTTAAATTTTGTCTTGCTCATTCCAAAAGTCGATTTGTTAGAATTTAGTTTTGCTCAAGTCACTTTTTGAAAACTAAGCTGCAAAGAGTTCGGAAGGCTTAGAGATTTCGTAGACGTTTTATTTTTCCAATTTTGTCAACATTTTACTCCTCCTGACAAAGGTCTTTGTGACCTGAAACTTAGAAAAATTGGGTGTTCGAAATGAAGATAAGCGTGCGGAAGTTTTGATCTTTCGTTCATCGATGTTTTGGAGCGTTTCACCGCCATTTCAGAATCTTATTCTGGTCAGAGAGGGAATGTCTGAGGAACAGGTTGGATCTCTCTGAGACCAAGGACAATGCTGCGTGCTCGTTATGTGGGAATGGAAGGCAGATTCCCATGTTTACCATTTGTGAGTGTTCATGGTGGTGATCTCAAGATGGTTGTAGCATTACAGAGTTGGTCGGACTTTGTCTGACTTGAGACATCCATATTTGTTTATTTTTTTCGGTTTACTTGATATATTACAGCTTTCACGAAAATTGGATTTTCCCAGTCATAATTAGGAGCTGGATTTTGACATGAACAATATTCACCAAAAACTGAAAATGATGGCAACTCTCACATGAAATAAATGCTGCATCAAGCAGTCAGGACTCAAAGACCGTGTAGTTTTAATGTATTTTAAAGCTGCATTAATCAAGAGGCTAAATGCTCCACTACGTTCAATGTCTGTTGATTGGTGTTCAGCAGGTACTTTAAGTCAAGTCAAGTCACTTTATTTATATAGCACATTTAAAAACAACTGGAGTTGAGCCAAAGTGCTTTCCAGTCGAGGCTGGTATACATGATAAAAGGAATGGTACAAAAAAGGCAATAATACATAATGTTACACAATAATGTAATAGTACAGAGACGCAAAGACTAAAAATGGAAAGCAAGACTTAATATGGACACCTAAAACAACTAACATGATAAAATCTGAATAAAATGTTTAATTAACATACATTTAAACAAAAAAATAAGAAGTTAGGAGAAATAGAATAAAACCAGCAACACATTAAAACGCAGTAAGATTACAATGGAAAAACTTTAAAGGTCCAGTGTGTAGCATTTAGGAGGAGCTATTGGCAGAAATAGAATATAATATTTATAAGTGTGTTTTCATTAGTGTATAATCGCCTGAAAATAAGAATTGTTGTGTCTTTGTTACCTTCCAATGAGTTGTTTTTATCTACAGAGGGTGCGGGTCCCCTTCCACGGAGGTCGCCATATTGCACCTTTCTACAGTAGCCCACAATAGACACACCAATCACAGGCTCTTCATAGAGCCTTTTGCTTTTTTTGCAGGTTTTGATCCATAATTTGTCCTACACGCAAAAAACAGGAGGGGAAGGCGAGCGGTATTCCAGTGGTTGCCAGAAACCATGGGGCAGCCTCAGACTGAACTAAAAGCAAGAGGAAAAAAAGGTGGGTCTTTAAATTAGCTTTAAAATAGTCAAGGGTGGAACAGGCCTTAATGTGGGACAGGTGGCTATATATCCAGGAGCCTGGGAGCAGCAACAGAGAAAGCTCGGTCACCTTTGGTTTTGAGGGATGAGTGAGGGACTAAGAGGGGTTGTTGTGAGGATGACCTAAGTGACCTGGTGGCAGAATATAGAGTTAGCAGATCAGTAATGTATTGTGTCTGCATTGTACATTATCAGCAAGACGAGCGCAGCTGACACAACCAGATAGGGAGGTGAGTGGAGCCATGGTATATACATGAGGTGGACACGTGGGCTCCAGAATCGACGCCCGTTGCCGTGGTCGGGAGGTAGAGGGCTTGTCTGTGGCACCGCTTGCCGGCAGCATACGGGATCCGGTTGGCGATAGCACAAGCTTTTCAGCCCATAGATGGCCCAAAAATGTGTAGCAGAATAAAAGCCACTAAAATCGATGATACAAACGCAGGAAAAACAGTGAGATCGGCTTGAGAGACATGTGGGCCGCCGTCTTCCCATCATGCACTGTCCGGGTTTACTGAGTTTGTCAGAGATTTTAAAACTGAAAACAGCTGCTGGAAATAGGATTGTTGAGAGTGGTAAGACTGGACCAAACAGTGAGCTGAAGGACGCTAAAAGGCTCCATAGAACCAATATGGACGCAGGTGATAATTGTCCAAGGCTTTGTCATGAGTAACCCCCTTCGTATTACACATAGTGATTTGACTCATTGTTGATACAAACATATTTATTAGAGCAGCTTGAAAATTAATATTAACACACTGAGAAAAATAACATTTTGCTGTTATAAAACCTGAGTATCATAATATGGGGAACAATTAAAATATCTAAAGCATAAATCAGCATCTGGAGTTTCTTTAGATATACCCCACTATTGGAAAGTTAATGTGCTTTATGGCCATCATAAGATCAAACATTACGTTTCAGACTTCCAAGCCAGCACACTGCTCTTTTCTCTGTAGGAAAAAAACAAAACACAATGATTGTGATTATTCTTTTCCTATTGCCTTCCAGATTAGATGAAATTGTACTGAAAAGAAAACCAATGCCATTCGTTGTTCATTGCCAGACAAGGTGGCTGTGTGGAAAGGAGAAATGAGCGGTGACAGATGCTCACAGAGGAGGATCATTTCAGAAACACATTAAAATGAATGAGGAACACTAGATGGGGTCAAATGTTTTCATCTGTAGCCAATGGGAATTTCAAATTGATTGAACATGCTCAGAGAACGGGAGGTTCAAATGAAAATGATTGGCATTTTGTGTCTTTGATAGACACCTCACTGCTGGCTTTGCTCACACCAGGAATTAAATTTTCATTCATAGATATGAAGCCCTTTGTTACTTATTCTTAAAATGACATTAAAACGGCAGAGTTCAGTCACGGTCCACAGAACGACAATGATTTATAGAAGTACCCCAGAGGACGAGAGGGCTGGAGACAAACGTTGGTGATCAATAAAAAAGAGGCTCTGCATTTTTTTCCCCCTTTGTCCATACCTGTCAGGTTCTACATTTTGCATCATCGTTGACCTCTGTCAGACCACACGGCCTCTGCAACTCATGTCCTCGTAAGATGTATAGCTGCTCTCAATAAATCCAATTAAATATGACTAATTCAGGGCTCTTTAATGAAAAACACCTAAGGTAATTATTCATCTCTCCATTAGACCCCCTATACTTTAAAAATAAAGTCTCTGCTGTCAATCATACTCCATGGTGGGGTTTGTGTCCATGGCATTCATCATTAATGTGCATATTATCCTTTTCAGATTTACCCTGAAGCTATATAGCTAGAAATCAACATGATACTGTATATACAGTACTCAAACAAAGAAAACATACCTGAAAAGAATTTTGATGTTGATCCATTCATTAACATTGCAAATGAAAGTGAATGTAGTCTAAATATAGTATGGTAAAAAAAACTTTTGTTCAAATTTAGGTTACTGGGACACAGTAAACTGTCTTGTCTTTAGCTGTAGTCCCTTGGGGTTTTGTATTCTCAGCATCAAAGCACTGCAAGTTGGAGCTACAGAAGAATAGGCACAGTTTTCTTAAACACACACTTGGTTTTTGGCTTTATTGTCAAGCTAACTAGCCAACAGGCAAAAGTAGCCAATAATGCTATATTCCTAAAGATATGTTAAAGGATAGGATAGGATAGGATCTTAATAAAATAAATAAATAAATAGGTCTTTCTCTCTCTCTCTGACTTTTTTTTTTTTTTAGAGATGTATCGTTTTGATCTGACCATGTTGCCCGTGCTGTGATTTTTGTTGGTACATTGGTTATGCTTTTTCAATCAAGCATGCTTTTTCAAGCTGATATCATCACATCCGTATGCATGGAAATCTCTAATTTCAAAAACTTGGATCTGCGTAAAGTGTCATGAATAGGGAGGACCCAGACAGTAGTGTGAGGAAGTGCCAGAATAGACAGAAGCAATGATTACAGCAACCAATAACTCTTTCACCATACATATGGGATGTGGGTAATTGTATTAATTGTAAGGGTGTGATGAGATCTCGTGGTACGAGATCTCGCGAGACTAAAACGTGACGAGATTTCTCGTCGTGATATCGGCATGATGGAGTGTGAAGATGCCCCCGCCACTTTCGAATTGTTTGTGTGGAAACATTTTGGTTTTCCCGCAGAAATAAAAAACGGTGAAAAAATAACAGACAAGACACAAACAATATGTAAAAATTGTAAGAAAACTACGCCGTACACCTCGGCTATCACGAGCACTGTGCCGAAACACACGCAGAACAACCACAGCTCTCTGCTAAAACCATCCGCGCCCGAGAAGAGAACGCTGGAAGGGCGAACAACGCTAAATGCCTTTGCATCTCTTCCACCGGCGACAACGAGAGACATCGGCGTTTTCATTGCAGCTGATTTGTGGCCATTTTCTGTGGTGGAAAATCTGGGATTTTGGTGGCGACTCCACACACTGGAACCGAGGTACACTATCCCGTCCGTCACGTGCACATTTTTCTCGCACGGTGGTCCCGAACCTGTACAACGAGTCCAAGGCAAGGGTTGTACAGACTCTAAAAGAGGCAGAAAGCATCGCTGTTACTGCTGGCGGTTGGACCTTTAGGTATACGCACAGCTATATAACATTACTTATATATTTATTTTATTTATGCTATTTAATTTATGTTCAATTTGTGGAAAGAAGTTCAGTGGGATTTCTCGTGTGTGTGTATACAGGAGAAAAAACTATTGGTTGATTTTGTGGCGAAACATTTCGCAGTGTTTGCATGTTTTTACTGCAAATAATTCATTAAAATCGAAGTAAAATGACATGCATTACAAGTTGATTTCAAAATGCACCAACATGTTTGCATTTTGTGATTTTCAGTTGAATAAAAGACTATTTTCCCATCATCCATTTCATTATTGAGGATTTCTTAAAAATAGTGTAAAAATCCCGTCTAGTCTCGTTCTCGTGAACCCAATCTCGTGTCTCGTCTCGTCTCGTGGGATAAGTGTCTCGTCACACTCCTAATTAATACAAGAACTGTCAATAGCTGTTGATGATGTTGATGAACTATTCCACAGAGAACTAATGCCCTCTCCGAAACAGCCGGACTCTCAAAAAAAAGAAGCTTTGTGAGAATTCAAAGATAAACTTTCCCCAAACATCCTGGGTCATAAAATGACCCCTGCCAGGACTCAGAGAGGACGCCAATAAAAGTTAAGTCACAGTGAGCCAATTTATGACCCTCACTAATCCCCCCTGGGGATGATATCTGGACTTCATCAATAAAGGGAATAAAGAACAAAAGAAACCCACTTTGCAATTCAGAGTCAAATGTACATTAATTGATTTACCATGTTTATTTAATTAGTGATTTTGAAGGAAGTATAGAAAAGTATGGGGAACCGCCATGTTGGATAATGACATTCTTCCAGTAACACTCGTTTCCTTCTTGCTTATTCACATGGTATTATGTTTGTACACCCCCTGGTGTGTTGGAGAATATTGCAACAGATTAGCAATATTAGGACGCGTTTCGCGTGCTTCCTCGTAGCTCTATAGAAAGCCAAGTTGACCATAAACATAATACTGACATAATACATGCCAAAATACAGACAGCACATCAAGTGCCCCACCGGGGAAACTAACACTATAGTTACACTGTATTAAAGGAAGCTCTGTCCCCCGTGCAGCTTTGGGACTCTCTGATCACAGTCTGGTTCATCTCCTCCCGACCTACAGGCAGAAACTAAAATCTGCTAAGACTGTGGTCAGGACTGTGAGGAGATGGACCAACGAGGCAAAGCTGGAATTACAGGCCTGCTTTGACTGCACTGACTGGAGTACCTTTTGAAGCTGCAGCCACAGACCTGGATGAACTCTCTGACACTGTGTCATCTTACATCAGGTTTTGAGAGGACATTTGTGTGCTGACTAAAACCTTCTGCACATACAACAACAATAAACCCTGATTTACTGCAAAACTCGGGCAGCTTCGTCAGGCTAAGGAGGAGGCTTACAGAAGTGGGGACAGAGTCCTGTGAAGCAAGACCAGAAACACACTGACAAAGAAGATCAGGGTAGCCAAGAGGAGCTACACTGAGAAGTTGGAAAACAGGTTTTCATGCAACGACCCTGCGTTAGTGTGGAGAGACCTGAAGGAGATAACGAGCTACACCAACTAGCTGATGACCTAAACTTGTTTTACTGTAGGTTTGCTAAGCCTACATTCACACCCCTCACCAGCTCGGACACCAATCAATGACCTACAATGCCCCCCATCGCTATACTGAACAACACTGTGTCTACTGTGGAGTCCTTCAGGTTTCTGCAATCCACAATCCCCCAAGACCTAAAGTGGGCATCCAACATCAACAATATCATCAAAAAGGCGCAGCAGAGGATGTACTTCCTGCGCCAGCTCAGGAAGTTACACCTGCCTCAGGAGCTGCTGATCCAGTTCTACTCTGCAATAATCCAGTCTCTTCCCTGGACTTCCATCACTGTCTGGTTTGGATCGGCCACCAAACAGGACGGGAACAGACTACAATGTACAGTCAGGACTGCGGAAAAGATCATCAGTGCCGACCTGCCCTCCGTCCAGGACTTATACATGTCGGGAAACAGGCAGGAAACATAACTGCAGATCCGTCACACCCTGCACACAACCTGTTCCACCTTCTCCTCTGGTAGGAGCTACAGAGCACTGTACGCCAAAACGACCAGACACAACACCAGTGACACATTAACATCCACTGTAGCTGTACATTTCTCTCATGGTTTATGTAAATATTAATACTTTTAAATCTATGCACGCTGTACATACCAGATATATACTCTGAATATCCAACTACCTCATGTACATAAAGCTACCTGTTACAATAATCATATTTATCTCAGCACCATTTGCACTCTGCACCATTGTACTAACTGTCGTACTGTTTGCACGGAAAACCGGAGTCAAATTCCTTCCTGGCCAGTATAAAGCGTATGAGAGACCGATTCAAGCCAAGTCGCTCCGCGGAGCCGACAATGCCCAAAGAAGCCCGAGTTTTACGAGAGGCATCGCTGGTCGAAACTGCGCCTCCCTCTTCCCTTCCAGCGCAACCCCTGGCTATCTGAACCACCAGATAGATGCTGTGTTACATTTGGGTTAATGCTAATAGGTTTACCAACAAGTGATTTAGCGTGAGGTCAGGAAAAGAATCTCCCTTCAATATAATCATGATATGGAATCGTAGAATATTACACAAGTGCTTCCCAACACTTCTCTCAGTTGTTGAATGGCACATAAAGGGGGATTTTCACTTGTCAATGCCAAAATTATCCACTTATCTGATTACACTGGTCCTCTATCCTTTATCAGTTATTCATCGATGTATTCATAACATTCATGGCTGCATTTATCCATTCCTTTGTGTGTAGTTATTAGTCGTGTGTGTCTAGTTGTTTGTGTGTTGTGAGTTGTGTGTGTAATAAATGTTTCAGATATAAAGACCGTTGCCTTTGGTTTCTGTATCTTACATTCAGTTCCTTTACATAGCCGTTACTTGTTTTACCTCTTGCTACCTGATTTCAGGTTAGTTCCCTCACAAAGCTGATTTGGGCATTATTCTCTTGACTGAACAAGAGAAACAGCTCAGTGTAAAACTGAGTATTCACTAGGCCTAGATGTTGATACAAAATGCAGGCAGAAACACACATAGATTTCCTACACTGTCATTGCCCGTTGTTTATTGCTGACCATAGATAATGTAATGGTAAAAGATCAGAAGCCTAAAAATAAAATAATTTATTGAAGAATAAAATAAAATGCATATCATATTATTCTCTACCATTCCCAATGAGCACATACATTTATACAGCAAATGCAATTCCTTATCACTGACGTGTATTTAAAAGGAAACATATAATAAAGGAAAAAAATCACTCTCTCGCACCGTCTCTGGATCCGTTCCACCTGCTTCTACAAGATCAGCAGATTCTGTAGCCACCTTTAAAAAGCACCTGAAAAGGCATCTCTTCCGTCAACACCTAATTGACAATCACTAACTTCTACTTCCTTTCTATCTCTTTTCATAAAAAAAATAAAAAAAACTTCCTATTCTTAGCCTTGTATCCTGTGCTGGGCTTTAACAGACTTGTTTGTTGGTGCAGGTATGCATTTTGTTACCTTGTGTTGTTATAATTGCTACCCATTGTCT